>BGPR01005178.1:75541-86264 GCA_013235015.1 Araneus ventricosus | reverse complement strand
AAAAGTATATTAAAAAGGAGTGATTTTTTTGAAATTTTGAAACACTTTATGCATATTTATTTACCAATGAGTAAATCACGCCTTTTTGGCAGTAGTATTCATCAATGATATTTGTGATTTTTTGATATTACGTAGTAAATAACATTTCATCAAATACTCGTCATCCTAGGTGTGTGTGGTCGGCATCAAATATTAAGTTTTATTTCCAGGAGTTTTATGATAAGTCATTTAAATACTGCAGTATTTTTTCTTAGCATATCACACCCAGGTGAAATGAAAAGTTTCATCTTTATTTACCTGCAAGTAAATAAATATTATTAAACATGCATTAATAAACGAAAGTAAACTAAGCTGTAATGTCATTTTCAATAATGTGATTGGTGCTTCTATCTATGCAATTTACTTTCCTAAAATCGTTTTAATAAGAATTGCGAAGTATCTGTGCAAACTTCTGCCAATTGTTTTGTGGATCTTGTTGAGTGATTCTTCTCAATTTTTCAGATATGTCTCAAATCGTATAAAAGTTATTCCCAGAAATTTTTATACAATAAATATCTCAAAACAAAATCAACAACATACAATGGCTTTCAAAATCACTTAAAATGTGAAAATTCGTGAATATTGTTTTTGTAACAAACAACGGCGTTTACAAAGACATCTAAGAGCATTGTATATTAATTTTGAAATAATGATCTGTAACAAAGCGACTCTATATAGCTAAGTCACTTTCAGTCATTCACTCCTGAAGCTGGAAATCTAGTCATGAATAGTACGTTGTTTTAAATTAAACTCTTAGTCCTATCTTTTTATCTTATTAAACACACTTAAGGGAAATATGCTTAGCAAATTTGCATCGAATCTGTGGTCCTACTATTCCCCCACTGTCCAGTTTACTTTCCAAAAAGATCGCATTAAACTTTAGTATTTTAAATAGCCAAAATTTCTATACTTTGCTCTCTAGATAAAGGAAGATAAATTAAACAATGTCTGTGCCACTATCCGCTTGCCAATTTCCAAATCACGCTGAAAACATTAGTTCTCGACTGAACACTACTATCTGATTTATTGCCATTATTTAGATGTCAGAAATACAAATAGTTTTCGGTTCAGAATGTCACAAAAATCCCATGAATTATTCCATTTGAAGCAAATATTGGAAATAAATAGCTGCAAGACATTAATTATAGTGAGGGTTATTAGTTTTCAGACGGTGATTATAAAAGGGATATGTACGCAGATGCATTAATATATACCGAATTTTCTTAAACTGCTTATAGAATCCGAAATGTATGCTTCTGAGCATCGTTTGTGTTATATATACTTTTATGAGTTATTATCCATATAAAGTTCAATGGTCAAACGCCTTTCAAAATTGAAGGTTAGGAGCATGTATCAAGTACCAATACCTTATACTTTTGAATCTCAATACTTCTCTAAAATTTATCTTCAAAGGCATCAAAGCAAATAGCTAGAAAATTTAATTAGTGGATTATAAAAAACTAAGATTGTCTATACTGAAATGTAGTATATAGCAATTTAAAAACGCATTTTTAAAGTATAAAGCAAATAATAACTGCACATACGAATTCAGATACACACATCTAAAATTTTTATTACAAATTTTCTTTTACTTATCATAATGTTATGAACC
This sequence comes from Araneus ventricosus, assembly GCA_013235015.1. NCBI lineage: Eukaryota > Metazoa > Arthropoda > Arachnida > Araneae > Araneidae > Araneus > Araneus ventricosus. The sequence continues at coordinate 84,613 of BGPR01005178.1, read as the reverse complement.
GAATTCTAAAATGCTGTTTTATCTTTAAGAAAAGATAAGAAAAGTTTTCCGAAGTTAAAAATTTCAGAATCCTACATAATTCACAACATAATTACATTTCGAATCTTCTCACAGAGTTTTAACTCTTTCTCTGCATTGGCGATTAGATAGCGTATCATCATAAAGATTAGTGTAATATTAATCAATGCTGATTATTTTTGTTACTAGAAATCCATCCAATATTTTTCAGATCTTTAAGAATTCTCTATTTATAACCGCCTATTCAACAGAGATTTCAAATAATTTTTGATTCAGAGGAAATGTGCACGAATTGCTTAAAGATTAGAAAACGAATCAATAAAGAATTTTTGAGTAATCGGACCAAACGATCGTGCTAATTGGACCTTAATACCCCAAACAGATCAAAGTATCGCTCATTAATGGGAAACGGATTTTCCTTGTTCTCCACTTTTAGGAAAGAAAGAAAAACCTTTATATCCTATTAAACTTTATCACGAAACATATGGATTTCAAACATTTTGTGCTTTATACAGAACTCTTGAGACCTCAGGTAATCGATCTTCATTAAGCATTTAAAACAAATAATTCCTTCGATTAGGTATGTTAACGAAGACTTCAAATGTTTTACGATTTGATTTATAGTAAATTTTACACATTCATTTCGAAAATGGAATAGCTGAGAAATCTTAGTAAAATCGGCAGTATTACTTCAGTAAATTCTGTTAAGAAATTTAGTAAATCCGTTTTATACATACTGCAAGTTTTTCTTGAGCATTGTTATCAATATTTTTATCCTTAAAAGCCCAGTGTTACCTATAAGCAACAGTCCCTATTTTGTCTTCTAAAATCTTGAGCCTAAAACTGAAGCTCTAATGCCTTTTGTCGCCAATAGGATACATACTGAAAATGTTATTAAATCAATTTACAACATATAGATGGCAGCCTGAGTGCTGATAAAAAAATGATGATTGATGTTTAATGTAAATTGATATTTTTCACTTGATGCTGTATCTTTTTTTCCTTTATTTGTACGCTTGAGAATACTATATTTTATTCTACAATGTTGAAGAAAATTCCTTATATATATAATTACTTATTAAAATTCATTTGTGTTTAATATTATAGAATTTTATCAAGACATTTTTTTTCAAATAAAGCCCAGTGTTTTCAGTTGGTAACAAACTGTTTTCAGCCATAAACCATGCTTAATACGAAATAGAATTTTTTAAAAGTATTTTCAACGTGTTTTATTCAAGAAATGAAATCAAAAAAATTTTTAATCAATTTTTTAAAAATCGTGTTTTTAAGGGTTGAGTTTTTATATCACTATTCCACGTTTATTAAAATACATTCTACACTGTAACCTAATTTTTTTTTACACTCGTTACTTCATAACTAAAAAGAGGTATTCATACATGTATCGTGGTTCAATTTTCGGTGGGTTGGCCAGCGGCTAAAAGAGGCGTTTTTCATACAAATACGTTTAACTAGGTTATAATATTTACAGGAGATATTTATGATGTATCTAAACTGATGGTCATAACTTTAAGAGATAACAGAACTTCGCCGAAACAAACAACTTTCACAATAAAATGTGTAGTGGGAAAGTTGTGACATGGTGCCAGTGTGGTGAAAATGGAGAATAGTAGAAACGAATAATAAATGACAAAGAATCTTTATTATCGAAAACTTTACAGTAAATGCTCAAATGAGAGACCACTAAAGGCGACACATCGGCGACAGAGTGAATCGCGGACACATTGGAAGATTCCTGGCATGTCACACACGTCTGCATCTACGACGGTTATTTCATCGATAAGCTATTCGGTGACTCGATGGGCGTTTCTCCTAAACGATTCTTTTTAGCTGTCACCAGAGAAAACCTATTTCGTAGTAAATATGGCAGCAACTGCTGAAAGAAGGTAACTTCTGTCTATCTAGACGGTCCCATGTCCATCAATTGGTACGGCAAGTGTAATACAGAGTGAATCGCGTACTCGTTGGAAGATTCCTGGCATGTCACACACGTCTGCATCTACGACGGTTATTTCAGCGATAAGCTATTCGGTGACTCGATGGGCGTTTCTCCTAAACGAGTCTTTTTAGCTGTCACCAGAGAAAACCTATTTCGTAGTAAATATGGCAGCAGCTGCTGAAAGAAGGTAACTTCTGTCTATCTAGACGGTCCCATGTCCATCAATTGGTACGGCAAGTGTAATACAGAGTGAATCGCGGACACGTTGGAAGATTCCTGGCATGTCACACACGTCTGCATCTACGACGGTTATTTCAGCGATAAGCTACTCGGTCACTCGATGGGCGTTTCTCGTAAACGAGTCTTTTTAGCTGTCACCAGAGAAAACCCATTTCGTAGTAAATATGGCAGCAGCTGCTAAAAGAAGGTAACTTCTGTCTGTCTAGACGGTCCTATTCCCATCAATTGGTACGGCAACTGTAATGGTTGCAGGAACACGAGGCGGCGTTTTGTCTATCTAGGTAGTCTGGTAAAAGATAGAGGCAACTGAAATGTTCATGGATGATCCGGAGAAAGCGCCGTCTCGCAGTTTGTTTGCAACCTCCACATTGTATAGTGAAAGTTGTTTGCTTTGGCGAGCTCTATCACCCCTTAAAATTATGATCATAAGTTTAATTACACCCTATGTACTAGTGTTTCCCAACGTGGAGCCCAAGCCCCACAGGTGGCAATTTGATTGTTAAGGGGGTAAATTCAAAATTGAAAAAAAGAAAAGAAATCGGCTAGCTATATCACAACAGGGAGACTTGAGACTGAAACTTACTAAACTGGAACGAAACATAAAATCTCTTTGCAGCAAACATCAAGCGCAAGGATCTCGCTAAATTTATATAATAAATAATTACTAACAATTATAATAATATAGAAAAATATTTCATTAAAATTATTTCGTATATCAAGATGCAGTTTTCGTATACTCACGCGAACAAAATGTGAATAACTATTTTTTAAAAAGTGCTTAATACTTCGAGAAAAAGAAGTGGAGATGAAGAATCATGTGTACATCAGAGACTATACCTTTTTTAATTGACTGAAAGTTTTTAGGCCGTTTTGTGTGTGAACGTTTTTATTAGCGTCCAACAAAATTTGGAAATATTTTTCTTTAAATTTCAGTCCTCCATTATATGTTTGAAAAATTTACCTACTGTGTTTCTCAACAGTGTCCTAGTGATTTCTTCCTAAAACCTATCATCTAAGTTTCTTCAGTGAACACTTCAATTTTTGATTATTAAAAATTATAAATATGTTACATAGGGGGCGTCAAAATTTTAGAAAGGCTTAAGCATGAGAGCATGGCACAGGAAAGTTTGGTAAAGTATATACAGTTCCTATTTACACCAAAGTTCAGACATATTTAAAACAACAGTGTAACTATTTTGTCAAACTAAAACATCTATTTCTCTCGACGTAACCTACTCCGGTTATTACCCAATTCAAACTGCGAAAGATTATACTAAAAGCAGGAAAAAGACAAGATGATCACATGACTTCTCATAGAACGAGTTGTTCTGTGTTTCCACCTACATCTAGAGAAACAAAATAAATCCTTCATGTATAATTTTGCTTTATAGTACGATTTTTCTATCTCGCGACATAGCAAAACCTGTATAAAAAGGAAACAAATAAAAAAAATACGCTTTAAAAGATTTTAAGTCATAAGAGGATGGATCCAAAAAAGGTTACAAAGGTAATAAAAAATTATTTATTAACATTAGACAGGAAATACAAAAGGGAATTAAGAGGCATACTTAGCTATCACTTTTCCACATAATCACCGAATCTATTTCGGCATTTATATGAACGCAGGACCAACTTGTTTAACCCGGCTTGGTAGAAATCACGTCCCTTCCCATTGAGCCAGTTCTCGACAACTGTTTTAACATCGCTGTCAGGAGAGAAACTTGTTCCAGATAAGTGTTTCTTCAATTTCGGAGAAAGGAAATCGTCAATGGGCCATCGTGAAGCCATCCGATCCTAACGGCCTGGCATGTTGAGTGATGGTGTCATCTTCCTGCATGACACTACCCATACAGATCACAAAACTCAAGAATGGCTGCAAAAGTTCAAGCAGGAAGTCTGGAGCCACCCCTACACAGATGAGATTTGGCACCCAATCTGGTTCCAATTAGTTATCTGGAACAAGGTTCTCTTGAAACAGTGATGTGGAAACAACTGCTGAGAACTGGCTCAATGGGCAGGAACATGATTTTTACCAAGCCCGGTTAAACAAGTTGGTCCTGCGTTCAGATAAATGCCTAAACAGATTTGGTGATTATGTGGAAAAGTGATCGGCAAGTATGCCTCTTAATTCACTTTTGTATTTTCTGTCTAATGTTAATAAGTTTTATTTAATGCTTATAATTTTTTGTTTATCCTTGTAAACTTTTTTTGAATCCATCCTCGTATCAACAAATAGACAGGACAGAAATTTCTCCGAAATAGCTGCAAAAATGTTTTGTTTCAATATTATTTGAAAGAATCAAAATTAAAAGACTTTTGAAGAAAATTCTAACACAATTTTTCAGTCATTTCAGCAGCTTAGTATATGTTCCCTTTTCCACTGTATGCCTTCTAAAATGACTGAAAAATGTATACCCTACTAAGAAAACCTAAAAAACAAAGGCCCAAAAATCACTTTCAAACCATCTCTAAAATGTAGTTAGAAATTCTAGTAATAATCATATTAAGATTTGTTCGAATTTCCTTTCCTTCATGGTAAAGTGAAATTAAAGAAATTCGAATACCCAAGATGACATGAAAGGGTTTTAAACTTCTCGGGTGTAATTAGCATAATTAGTGAGAAGTTACGAGATTATACATTAAGGCAGAAGACAGAAATCTTCCGTAATCTACTATTCATTATATTTTATGATAAAATGCACCAGCTAGAGTGATTTAAAAAGTAATGCTTTAAATAAATCACATTTCTTATTCAGAATTCAGCATACGTTTCCGGTCCTGTGATATCTTAGAACTCTTTCAAATCCTTCTGAGAAATTAAAAGTAGGGATAACTTTTAAACTGTTATTTATTACAAGTAGAATTTTACGTCTTTTGAGAGTTCTGTCGGAATTTTAGAACCGTTTGAAGTGAAACTGATAGATTTTTAAGATTTTCACTCGACAAAACTGGAATCAAATTGTAATATAGAAATAAAATATCAAGAACAAATTTTTAAAAAGTATTCTAAACATATTCAGTTTCATATTTTTAGTCTAAATGTTTTATTTATGAAAAAAATTAATTTTGCAATAAGTATACAGCAATTGCATGTTATCTCTAATTCCTCTAGTAGAAAAGACAATCGAGAAATTACAAAGCAATATCATTAATGTTCCAATCAATTATCTTAATCCTTTTAAGAAATTTTCCATACGTCCTTAAATTCTTATTAATTAGTTTTCTTTATAATTTCGGCAAGACTAAAAAATTTTTTTAAATCATATGCAATTGGTCTTAAAGAATGATTGCAAGTTTTTCAGTATTAACTAGGAAAATGTAAAGTAAGAAAACATCGATAATATAAACGATGTCGAAATAAATTTCGATAAAATATATTCTAATAAAATATTGCAAAAATTTTAGTAAATTCTTAACTCGGTTATATTTTACAAAATAAATATAAATCGAGTACAATCATCAGTTGCTTCTTAAAGGTTCCTTCAGATATTTTTTTATTTGTAAATCACATGAAAAATTATATGGTGCCAACTAATTCCTAAATATTTTTAATCGAACCGAAAAATTTTACTTTTGTCCTTGAAAAATTTTGATATTTCAAAAAGTGACAAACTTAGATAATTATTTCTTTTCTACAAGCATAACTATTGTTTGCAATTTTCTCAGATTTTCTTGGTTATTCACAGCATAATTCTATTAACACCGTCTGTTTGGCGCAGTATGGTTGAATCTGGTTCGTGTGTCATAAAACGAAACACAAACAAAAAGAACGGATTTTCACTGAAATTACTTGGGTAAATAAGAAACAGATTAAAAGGAATAACAAAAAATTATTTGCAGGAGACAGATTCCAATATTTTCAGCAAAGCTTCAGGAACATCAATGAAATGCAAGCAAATATTTTAAAACAAGGCCAATTGTTTATTGACATTTCAAATCGAAATGTCATCAATTTATTTAAACACAGTAAATACATTATCATTATCCATACTCAAAGAACTATCGACAGTACTTGAAAATGGTATTTGGGTTCATGTTCAATTGTGTGGGGGGAAAATCATGACCGTAAATTTAACATCAAAAGCTGAAATTCGCTGAAGAAACTTCAATGCTCCAACGAAATTTTAATGGGCACTTAATTTCAGAATGAAGTTAATTAAAATTTTCCGAGCATCCCCCTGAAAATTCCATGAATCCGCCTTGTAATAAAATGAACACTTCAATGTTAACTATCGATCTGAAGTTTGTCTTTAGAAGTTATCATTCATAACCAATATCAAAAATGTACCTTCTCCCAATATTGTATTTCCTGTTTGAAAAATATATCTAATATTTCTGAGCTTAATTATATTAATAAACTTCCAACAGTAACAAAATTCGCGTTGCCTTTTCTAATAAAATGTTCGACTGAAATGCCAAATGAATTCCATCTCTTCTAATGATAAAGCAGAATGTGTGTGTTGGTGCTCTACAGGACAAACCGCTAGACCTAGAGCAACGAAATTTGGCGCACACATACTTTGGAGGGTGGGAATGTGCACCTTGGAGCCATTTTTTAAAATTTTAATTAGAATTTTAATTAATTAAAAATTCAGCTAAATTTTAGCGTTTTTCCTTAATACATTCGATTCAAAAGAGGCATATGCCATTCTACTTGCTGGGACAAACCGTGATATCCCGTCCAAGTTCGCGACAAGCTAAAAGACAAAGCGGCGTATGCTGGACATTTTTGTACACGAAATGTTATTCAAGCTGCTTAGGTGTCCCAACAAATAACATAGAAGCAAATAGCAAAATAACATAAGCTAGGTGTCATTGAACGTGTTAATAACCAAAAATATTACGGCACAAAAATCATTTTTACGCCATCTGAATGTGCAAAAAATTACTTTTTCAATGATATTAATTAAGTTGCCGTACAATTTTTTCTCTAATTTTAATGAATCTTTTAAAAAATATGTTTGCATAATTTAACAATACTTTTCATTGTTGCAACGCATTTCCAATCGTTTTCATTGTTTACGCGAATATTTAATTGCGTGTTTCTCTTTCATTGTTGAAAGCTGAGGTAATATCCCAATACATTTTGCTTTCACATTTAAATATGATCAATTTTTCTGCGAAATCTATAAAGAAAGTCCTCAAGATAGTAAGAATATAAGGAAATAATCCAGTAAACTGAACTATTATGGTTGCTGTGTTTTAATTCATTTCATCAGCATGTTTTAAGCTAATTAACATGCTGCTGGATGCAAAACGTGCAGCGCTATTTTGATGTTGAAATCAAGTTTGTTAAATTAAAGTTAACGCCGATTACGTACAATTAGATGTTACTTGACACGAACAGTTACTTGACTCCAGTAGGGACGTTCATGTAGGCAAGGAACAGAACAAATGCAAGGATACGAAAAGAAAGCGGGCTAAATTTCTATCGCAATTTGAAGTTTAAAATTACTTTGTTAAGGGAACCATGAAAGCAAATTATGTATACGAGAGTCAGTTGAAATTATATTCCCGCGAGGAAGCTGTTCTCCGAAGGCGGCTAGTTATAAATAAATACAGATATTCACTTTTCCCGAAGCAGAATTATTAATTGTTTTACATTGCCTAATTATAATTTCGTTAAAGGGCATATAAGAAAACATAACTTGTCACTTTCTATTATCATGATGTTTATATGATTTACGAAATCTTTGAAAAAGATTGCATCTGATACATTCCTTTAACACCACCAATAACAACCTTCTGTTAATTCTGACAATATTAAAATGGAAATATTTTCACAGTTCCTTTCGAAGAATAAAAGTATCATGGCGCTTTTTCCACAAATTTCCCTTCAGCATTATTTATAAATAAACTTACCTGGGATAAGGTAACAATATACCAAATATCTGAGCTAAAATCAAAGAAGCACCAAGAAACGTTTGTTTCCAATGAAGGAAAAATAGAAAAAATGTGTTAATTTCTTCGAAATCAAACGGGCTTGGAGATCCAGTTATTAAAGATTCATCATTTAATTAAGTAAAAATCTTGCAGCAAGATAACTGTTCTTCTAGAAAGAAAAGCAAAACATTTCGCCATTCTCGTTTATTTGCTTTCTTTCTGCCTCACCTATGATGAAAGCTAATTTTGATTTATAAGACAACTGGGAATTCTCTATTCTTTCAAACATTTTTTTCAAACTTATTTATAAATTTTTTATTCACTTATGGCATTTTCATCAAAAGTCTTCGATTAGCTTTATAACTTTTTTGCTTCATCTTTATTGAAGCTGATAATAGTTATTAGCATGAGTAACAAAATTTCAACATGCATTTCTGTAAACATTTTTCTTCCTTATAGTTTCTAGTTTTGCATCTAGTTTCAAATTGCTTCGTTGTTCTATTCTTTTCTTTTTTTAACCTTATCGTTCACTTTAGAACATTTCAAAGAAAATAAATGAACTAATATGAATTCCTGACGAAGCAGATCTTCCTTCTATGAATAGTGCCATACTTGATTACGGATGTAAATTATGGTGTGTGATCATATCCAAAGACACATCCCATCTCATTTCACACGCGGGCCTTTAAAAGCTCCTTTCGCTTCAACTTCTCTCCCCTCTTACCTGCTCTCTCGTGAGGTATGAGTAATGTTATCCGCTATAGGACTGCTTGCTATTCGATGACTCCTGGGACACCTCAAACGTAAGCAATGAGTCTGCTTCTTGAAATAAAGTTCAGGACGTTATTTTAACAAAGGAAATTCAAAACACATAAATATATTATTTGGAGGCTCAAAGTTAAAAATGTTTTGCCGACATTTTGTAATAACACTGCCATTGTAGTGTAGAAATGTTAGATTTTATGTGTATTAAT
>BGPR01005178.1:44414-67066 GCA_013235015.1 Araneus ventricosus | reverse complement strand
TTAAATGTCAGTTTTTATCAGTATTCACAAAATTACAGTTAAATGTCTCGCCATTACTAAAATGACCCCAATGATTTAACCGTGTCGAACTCGCCAGACAATGAAACCATTAAAACGGCCATCCTCTTGAAACGGAATCAAAAAATAAAAATCCTTACACATGCGGCGTTTTTAAGGACTTCAAGGAACGTTCATGATAAAATCGAAAAAAATTGAACAAAGCGTTTATCGTAACTACGCAAAAAATAAATTTATCGACAAATATAGACGAAATGCCGGACGATCGAATTAAAACAGGACTTCGCTTACAAGGTCAACACAAGGTACATGGGTCACCGATTTTTTTCAAATTTGGTACATTTGTAGTCGTGCCTTAGGACAATACAACATGCAACCACAAGTTCTACAACTCAGTAATTTTCGAGAAAATAGATCGGAAACATTAGCGGAAAGAATACCAACCAGTTCGCTCCAAATTCAGACCGAGATGGCGGCAGTCGAGTGGTTAGCTTCAGAGCTTCGTAATTGCTTGGATCGAGTCCCACATTGAACATTTTTTTAAAAATATTTTATAATGAATAATAACGTTTATATGCATGGATATTTATTGAACTTTCAACAGCGTTTAGAAATTCTGCTAATTTTTTTGTAAGAAAAAAATTATTTTTTATTATAATTGTATTCATCACATTATATGTCGCCATCTCATTTGTACAGCCGAAACAAATTGGTTGATATTAATTACGATTCATATAATGTGATGAATGAAGTTATAATAAAAAAATAACTTTTTATTTTACGAAAAAATATAATTACTAAATGCTGTTGAAAGTTCAATAAATATCTATGCGTATAAACGATATTATTCGTTATAAAATATTAAAATGGTATTGAGAAAACGTTCAGTGTGGGACTCGATCCGGCGATCCAGAAATTACGAAGCTCTGAAGCTAACCACTCGAGTGCCGCCATCTCGGGCAGAATTTGCAACGAACTGATTGATATTTTACCCGCTAATGTTTCTGATTGATTTTCTCGAAAATTATTGAGGTGTAGAACTAGTGGCTTGCATGTTGTATTGTCCTAAGGCACTACTACAAATGTACAAAATTTGAAAAAAATTGATGACCCATGTACCTGGTGTTGCCCTTGTTAGATCGGTCAACTAATCTATTTCTAATATCATGACACTGAAAAGATATTGGAAGCTTTATAATGTTTTGGATCCAACACCCCTTAAGGGCAAGATTCATTTACTAGTTTTACATATAATTCATTAGTTATGTAGTTAAATCTTGCAATAAGATAGCTTAGATAAAATAAATAGCTTAGATAGATAAAATGCTTCCTTTTCTCCCTCCCCCTATATATTCTGATTCTTTCAACCTTTTAAGATACAAATATGATTTCTATAGTTCTTTTAAAAGATGCAGAGTGTCTGAGTGATTTTCTGAATTATTTAAAAATGAATGAAGCAGAATATAATATATATATCTCACTTCCTACGGAACTGATAAACCACATAATTGACAGCATCACACATCGCTGCATGTGCTGTATTACTTCTAGAGGGGATCATATCCATATTGAAGATACTTTTCCTATACCAAACTGACACATCTGATTTGTTCATTTCATACACATGCTAATTTATATAACAAAGAAATTGTCTGGTAATTTCTTTTCATGTTATTTTCTACCGTACTATGTGTTGTATACTGTGTGGGTCAGTTTCATTAAATTCCACAAGTAACTTTTTGAGTAATCGTCATTTTTGCGTTTTTTTCTTAATTAATGATAACCAGTGTAGTTTTAGATATAATTTAATAGTTATGTAGTTAAATCTTGCAAAAAGATAGCATTTGGCAAATGATTCCTCTCTTCCCTCCCCCGATACAATCTTATTCTTTCACCTTTTTAAGATAGAAATATGATTTTTATAGTTCTTTTAAAAGATGCAGAGTGTCTGAGTGATTTTCTGAATTATTTAAAAATGAATGAAGCAGAATATAAGTAACCTCACAACAGATATCTGAGCTGAAATCTAAGAAGAAACAAGAAAAAATTTCGTTTTTCAGAAAAGGATAAAAGAAGAAAAAAAGGTTAAAAGTTTCTTCGAAAATAAACAAGCTTGGAGATCTCGTTATTAAAGATTCATGACTTAATTAGGTAAAAATCTTGCAACGAGAGAAATCTCATACTCGATGAAAAAAATAAATGTTTCTTCCTACTCGCTTATCCGCTTTCTTTCTGCCTCATCTATGATGAAAACTAATTTTGATTTATAAGGCACGCGAGAATACTATTTGTTCAAACGTTTTTATCTAAACTTATTTATTAATTTTTTTTACCGACGTCCATAGGATTTTTTACAAAGTCTTCATGTAATTTTTTTTTTTTATCTTTATGATGCTTCTAATTAATCATTTAAATAGTGACTATATTTTTATTTTGGAATTGTTCTAAGGAAGGAATTATTCCAAAGAGTTTTTCTTTGGCTTAGTGCTTAGGTCAATTCAAATTCATTTTTACACTTACTAATTCAAAAAAAAAATTAAAATTGATGATAATCCTTAGCAAAAGATAAAAATTTCCAACATGTGTTATTTAAAAAAATATTTATTTTTTATAAAATTATATCGCTCTTCTCAGAGCAGTTTCAGAGAAATGAAATCCGAAGATTTGAATTTATGATGAAATTGAACTTCCTTGCATTATTTACGTCAGACGCCGTATTTCACAATTGAAGCTCAGCTACGATACGCTATAACATTCAAGCACACATCCAATCTTATTTCCCTCTGAGACCTGCTAATGTTCTTTTCACAATGACTTCTCTACTCTTGTTTCTAAAAGACTCGTGCTGCCCTCTGTTGGACCAAGTGTAATAATATCCATTAAATGAACTGTTAGCTATTTAAAGCTTCCTAGGACAACTTAGACAAAAGTTATGAGCCTGCAGCCAACCATTGGGAATAGTTCTCTGTAGAGGAACGGTGCAGATTGTGCTACGGAAGCACTTTTGAAATATTGTCGAGGACATTATTTTAACAAAGGAAATTCATTATACATGGGCATATCTTAATACAGGGAGTGCGAAATGTTTCTTTACAATTTTAAAAAATAATTAAAAATAAAGAAACAATGATACGCACTTATAGCTTTTTATGTAACATAAAGAAACCGTTCTCTTCTCTTCTAAATATTTTCGTTCATCGAGTTTGCTGATTCTTTTTCTCTGCGTTGCTGATTATGGCTTCCAAATATCGAACAAGGATTGTTTCTTCTGGAAACAATGGTTCCCTTGCCGCTTTAAATTTTAAAAAATTACCCGGTACACACTTGCAATACCGAAGGCATTGCGTGCTCAATCTCTAGTTTTGAGATGCCATAGGCATTGAATGAGCAAGAGACCTATAAACACTCACTGCGCATCCTAAACAGTGCTTGGCGACGACAAATAAAATTGCGCCAAATAAAATTCGTGAGAAAATAGTATCATAAGTTTAACCTATGAATCATGGAATTCTCATATGATAATTTTAAGACAGACAGAACTAACAACGATAAAATCACATAATGATTCTTAAATCCAATTGCACCTGTGAATATTTCAAAGATCTACACATGTTTATCTTTAGTGTAAAAACAGTATGCCAAATTTTGCTCAAATATTTATTTCCCACTCTACGACCCACGTATTCATCATGAAATGACGATGAGTCTGATCTACGAATCATGAGATTCTCATGTGTTGACTCTTGACACACAGAACGAACAACGATAAAATCATATAATGATTCTTAAATCCAATTGCATCTGTGAATGTTTCAAAGATCTACACATGTTTCTCTTTAGTGCAAAAACAGTACGCCAAATTTTGCTCAAATATTAATTTCCCACTCTAGACCCACGTATTCGTCTTGAAATCATAAATCTAACCTATGAATCATGGAATTCTCATATGGTAATTTTAAGACATACAGAACGAACGACGATAAAATCAGATAATAATTCTGTAAATCCAATTGTATCTGTGAGTGAATTCAAAGACCTGCACATGTTTCTCGCTTTAGTGCCCTCGTAGGCGCAACTAATTAGAAATAGCCCGCCACGCTTTTAACACCGTCCTCTGGCACAGAAATTCCTCTCGCATCCCCATTTCAACAACGAAACTGACTTACTGAGCATAAGGATTTAATGAATTTATCCGAGTCACACCGTTTAACTATCTAGTTTTATTGCGTTTTCAGTTCGAAGTCACGCGCAGACACTTCAGAATTGTCGGAATTCTGAGTACATTCGAGCCTTCTAACATTTGTTTGAAGGATGGAACAGTGGGAAAGATTTATTCGAAAACTGGAGCAATTTAAATTATTCAGGAATACTGTAATGGTCCAAATTATGGACCTTCTGTAAAATATGCATTTTAGAGGTTTTATGGCTAATGACTCCCCTGTATTCTGATGTAACACCCTAAACTATATTTCATTAGAAAGATAATTTAAACACAGATCCAAATAAATAAGGGAGTTAAGAGAAGAGAATTAACCTTCTGACTGACGAAATTTTTTAAATCGCTAATTAGATTCAACATTCGCAAACATGATCTAATATGGTTGAAAGAAGCGTATTTGATTTCTGTGTAAGGCTATATTAGTATAATGCGACTCAACGCTGTAATAGTTATAAATAAACATAAAAGCTTGTAAAAATCGCAGGAAACAGCAAAAAATTGACTTACTTCCAGCCGCGGAAATCGTAAGGGAGTTTTACTAGAAAAGTAATTACAAATAAGAAAAAATTGACTGCTTAAAAAACCTTGCGAAGGCTTTATAATGATAATGGTATTATTGGAAAGAATTACAAATGCCCTATGTGTAGTAGAGGTCTACAAATGGCCCTGAAGTTTCTGGCTGCAGATGTTTATTTTCAAAATTTCTCCCTTTCCAATTTAGTACGCTTTTATACCAAGAATGTTTTTTTATAAAAATTTGTCTTGTCTCTTGGATATTACGGGTGCTGTTGTACAGGGTGTCCATAAATTATCCTTACAACTTTAGACTTTAATAACTTCAAAATTATACTAGATAATGACAAACGGTTTTCAACATGTGACAAGATAACTCATAAAGACTTTTTGTTTTCCAGATGGCGCAGATTTGACGAAAAATGTGGATGACACAGGAGAAAGCTCAGCGTGTAGCCTGATTCATATAAAGCCCTGAATACGTCTCTTAAGTAGCGACACGTTCAATCGTCCGCCATTTTGGGGGTAACAGCCACTCTCTCCCTAAGTCTGCTATTGAGAAATACGGAGTTTCGTTCGTTGAATGTGGAATTTTATTAACAAATGTTTACAGAGTCCCAAATATAAGTTAAATACCTAATGATATACATATAAAAAGTCATTTTACCTTAAATAATAATTTATTTTTATATTAAAACACATACTAACTAAATGCGTGTTTTGAAATAATTCGCAATCATTTTGAAGAATAATTTTATTCCATTTTTTTTGCTAAGACTTTCTAAGTTATAAATTACTCCAAACCAGGGTTGATAAAAATCATGATTTTTTTTTAAAATAAAAAAAAATCGGATTTTTTTTTATTTAAATCAGATTTTTTAAAATTTAAATTTATTTAAATATAGTATTTAATACAAACATATATGTTAACTTAAACTGTTCAAGTTAGAGATCCAAATTAATTAATACATGCAAATTCTTTTCACATATAATTAAAAATATATATAATTACAGATATATATATATGAATAATTCATAAATCAGTAGAAAATAATTACTTACAATAGGATTTTCTGCTTGTTTTAATACTTACTTTTCAATTATCTATATCGTAATTTAAATAAAGGATGCTTACTGTTATGTAGAGTTTTTACTCCTTAAACCACAGTGCAGAATTATGTATTTATTAGAATACTCAATTATATATACTCACATTTCATTTTAATAGTAGATCTTGAATTCATGGCTTTATATAAAATAATTTATTTTATCTCTGAAGCGGCAATTCTCATGCCAATGCTCTTACTAGAACATTTTTTTTACCTTCCTTAGCTTTAAAGCTCGATTTTTCTTTTTAATTAAAAAGTGCATTCTGTGAGTGACAAAAATACTAACAAATTTAACCATCAAATTACAGCACTGAGGAAACTGTTTAAAATGCTCCATAGAAGAGCTTAAAAATAATGACTTCAATTGCTTTAAGTATTCCAAGTATAATGTTAAAAGCGTGATACACATATTCAAGCGAAGACCCAAGATGGCGGCTGTTTACCCATGTGACTGGCACTTCCAATCAAAATCGAAAGCGGCACGAAGTCTGTGGGGAAAAGAGTGTCGCTACTTAAGAGACGTATTCAGGGCTTTAGGTTCATAGAGTCAAAGTCCGATACCCAAGTGCAATGCTGGCGTCTGAAACAGATGGGCGGCCCGCCCCTGTTTATGGAGAACGCTATCAGTTTCAATCAAGCCCGAATAGTCGGTAGGGACGGCGGTTCCCTTCCATACTGTGTCTGAAAGCTTCGTTGCACTTGGACATCGGACTTTGTCTCTACGAACCAGGATACACACTGAGCTTTCTCTGTGGTGTCCCCGTTTATCGTCAAATCTTCATCACTTAGAAAAATGAAAAAAAATACTTTATGAGTTATCTTGTCACATGTTGAAAACCGTTTGTTATTATCTATTACAGTTTTGAAGTAAGTCTAAAGTTGAAAAGATATTTATGGACACCTTGTAGTATCTTGTTACAAAAACCGACGCAACCGTATTACACAAGTTCGTTATCAAAGCCTCTAATGGAGACAAACCGATCGCGACCTCTAAAGGCTCAAAAATTAGGCAGCAAAAGCATAAATTCTTCAGCTAAAAATGAAAGCTCGATTAAACTTTTAGTAGCTAAACTTTAGCTTTAAGTGCTTAACTTTATTGTTTACATAGCAACCGTCATGTTTGGTGGCATTGTTCTAACGATTGTATGATTTGACGTTCTTTGGCTGTCGGTGCCAGTGTACAAGAATCTAGATATGAACCATGATTTCAAAATTTTATACAGTAAATAATTGAAAACTAGGCTTTCCACTGTCTCTATGAAGTTTCCTAAATTGTTGTACGTACCTGTTATAATGTATTATGTGTTGTATTTTTTCATTTGAAATACTTTACTGTTAAATTTATAACCTGCCTTCAATCCATCATAAATTAATTTTATTTTATTGTAAACTGCTGATCAAATGCACAATACTAAAGTAAGTCCTTATTTGCATATTAATAAACGAACATTTCCAATCGAAGTAAAAGTTAGCATGCAGATAGTATCTCTTTTTTTGCCACAGTTTTGCAGCCGAAGAAGTTATTCGTATCATGGAAGTTATTAGTAATTCCTTAATATTAAAAAAAATATGGTTATAAATGTTTCTTTACAAGGGGGACTGAGGTGAAAAGACAACTGATGGCGAATCTTGGCTCAGTTCAGTTGCAGGCTTTGGCAAGCTATAGTGAGGTTATATAAGAACATTAGTAAAATTATTTTGAATGTTACAACTCTGTATCTTAATTTGAAATTTATTTGTTTATTCACATTTGTTATATTTATGAAGCATCTGAGTAAATCCTCTGTTTCCTCATGCATGAAAAATGTACTCTAGTCTAACGTCATCAGCTTTATGTATTCTCCAAGTCATTTTTCTGTAAATAGACGAATCACTCTAAGACTTACACAAAACTGCATATAATATTTTAAAAAAGCATAGATAACCTTAAATACCCTACATATTCCAAATGTATTTAAATTCAAGAACTCAATGGGCTTATTATTAATACTTAAGCAGAACTAAGATAAATATATCTTTATATTGAATTAAATAGAAATAGTTTAAAATTACTTTCACATATCGGAAAGATATATTTTAATATCTTTAATCGATATATTTAATCCTATAGCTCCAAATCTACCCTAGTGTAATAATTTATCTTTTAATTTAATCCTAAATTTTTGGCTTCAAGGAAAGAATGCGTAACAAATTTGGTGCCAGTCTGTAGTGCTCTAATTCTCTAAAAACTAAAGAACTTTCTTAATACACGCATGGGATCTTTTTGACCCCACCCTTTCTCTTCTCTTAAGAAATTCTAGGAATTTCTAAAAACTTGCCCCTGTTACTTCCTGGGGGAGCTAGAAGAAGAAGATAATAGCAACAGTAACCGGTGAAATGGGGTTTCTCCCTTTTTACTTGGGGGTTTGGGGTTAAATTGAGCAGTGCGTGTGCCAGCGTTTAGGATTCATTAAGGCCGGTGCACACTAGCCAATTCGTGTCGTTGAAGCTATAAAAATGACGTAAGTAACCCAGATGCCCCGTGTGGAGACACATAGGGAGAATGGGAGTTACTATTGTTATTTTTATAGCTTCAACGACACGAATCGGCTAGTGGGCACCGGGCCTTCCCGTTATGGCTATGACAGTGTACAAACGTGCACTGCAGAGGAAAAAAAGAATACAGGAAAGGTATGGAGAAACGGATACAACTTTCCTTTTTCGTATTCAAAATCGCATTTGTGTCTTAAATACAAGTTATTTGTACAAAAAAAATATTCTTATACCTTGACCATATTTTATTTTTGTTCAAACAGCTAATAAAATAGGGAATAAGTGTATAATAAGTTGGGGTCAAAATGACCCTGCGCGTTTGCTAATGTTCCAAAAATGGGTGAGAGTGTTGAAGGGTTAAAAGAGGTACCGAGGTGGAAAAAAAATGGTAAAGAATTTTGACTCAATTTAATTGCAGGATTTTGGTTTCCGTGCAAAAAATTATAGCAAAAATTATATGAATATTAGTAAAATGAATGTATAATTTCAAATTTATTATATTTATGAAACATCTGAGATGTAGGAGAAAACAAAGAATCTGGGTAAATTCTCTGTTTCCTCTTATTAGAAAAAGATATTCTAATCTCTGTCTTCAGCTTTATGCTTTGTCAATGTTTTTTTTTCCTGTAACTGGTGAAAATGATTCCAAGACTTTCACAAAACTGCACACAATATAACAGAAAGCATTGAAAATACTAATCACACTACATATTCCAAAAGTATTAAAAATATAGGAAATCATCTACATTTATTTTGAATTTAACATCACTTTCACGTATAGTAAAGCTAAATTTTAATATCTTTAGTCCTTATATTTAATCCTGTAGCTCCAAATCTACACCAGAGAATAATTTATCTTTTAATTTAATTCTTAGTTCTTGCCTTCAAGGACAGAATGCGTAACAAATTTGCCGCGAGTCTGTGGCTCTGTAATTCCCCATAGACCCATTTACTTTCCCCAAGAATCCTTGAGAATTTAGTCTTTAAAAAGGCGCCAAATTTCTCGCCTCTACTGCCAAGCCGAAGGGAGATAAATTAAGTAATGTCTTCACCATTGTCCCATTTTGTGCCATTACTTGGTTGCTGTCAGAAATACAAATCGTTCTCGGTTCATAATGCCACATGAATATCATTCGTTGTTCAATTCTAAATAAATATTTTAAATAAATTGTAGTGAGACGCATTTGTATCAGGGAGAGACATTCGCCTCCATAGATCGATGATAATTATGAAATATATCTAGATGAGCATCATTTATCTTGCATATTTCTCCCTACGTAAATCGAATCTAAAATGTCCCAAGTCGAAAGCGGCATTTCAAAACATCATTATCGCTAATATTATACATTACTTATGGTGTTCGATATGTCAAAACTCACAGATTTATATGAGCTATTTTTTATATAAATCTTATTTACATTCAAAATGTGTTGATATTTGGGCGATATTCATATATTATGAATTCATAACATTTTGAATCCAAATATATACAGATAGTCATAAATTATTGGAACCATTTTTTAAAAAATTAATAAAAAACCCTGACAGTGTAGTAACTTTTTTTAATTGTGAGAGTAGTTCAAAAGGGGCTTTTTTTCAGATAGGTAACGCGCCGTTATGGCGCACCAAATCTGTGCAAGACAACGCAAATGTGAAAATGGCTACCGTGCAGCACAAGGTACATCTCTGGTTCCACGAAAGCAAATCAATTGTAACAGTTCAAAAAATTATTCGATTAGAGTATCGAAATGGTCGGTCTCCAAGTAACTCCATTAAACGAATAAACGTCTCTCTCACTGATGTACATTTCCTGTTCCCTTTCATTTCTTATACCAACGCTTGATGAAAGTCTTACTTGGAGACCGACAATTTCGATACTCTAACCAAATAATTCTTTGAACTGTTACAATTGATTTTTTTCGTTGAACCAGAAACGTTTCTTCTGCTGCACGGTAATCATTTTGGCACTTGAGTTGGATTGCACAGTTTTGGTGCGCCGTAACAGCGCTTTACCTATCTGAAAAAAAATTGAGCTACTCCCTCATTTTTAGAAAAAACGAGGTTGCTAAATTATAGAGTTTCGTCATTAATTTTTGAAATGGGTCTAATGATTCATGCCCACCCTGTGCAACAGTAGAGCCTTGCGGTGTATTATGTTCTGTGATGTCCGATGAAAGTGCTGGAGTATAACCACAACTGTCTATGGAAATCATATACATGGTGGTAAAATTGGGTGCGAAAACTGTTAGAGGATATAAAAATTAATACGCATCTATTAGAAGGTATTTATTTCAAGAAAAATTAAATGGCGCCATTGGCAATCTCAATGCACTCCACAGAACGGCGATGAATGATTGAAGAACTCTCGCGAACGATACAGGGTCAAAATAGCTCATGCCCCCAACAAAATAATGTTTTTAAATGTCATTCAGTATTTAAATTTGGGTTATTTTGTCGGGGCTCTTATGGTTTGGGCTATTTTGACAGGTCACGCTTTCAAACACATCAGTTATTCTTCTTATTTCCATTATTTTTTATTCTGATGTTATTTAGTTATTATTCAAGAAATTGTGTATTGGACAGCTTGAAATTTTGTATAGGAAAATTTGAAACTGTGATAAGAAATTGTGAACAGGTTGATTTAGCCTTTTTCTTGTGATGCAGTGTGTTGCATGTTTAGGTTTTAATTTGTGGTTTCCTGTATATTATATATATATATATATATATATATATCTTTAAGCTTTCTTTATTTCTCTTGAGTGTATTTTAATTTATGTTATTTGGTAATTAATCAAGATTTTGTGTTTAGGAAAGTTTGAAAGTGCGTATAGAAATTTGAAAATGTGAGAAATTGTGTTAGTTATTTCAACATTTTTTTCCTATGAAGCAGAGTACTTTGTGAAGAAATCTTGTACTCGAATTTGCTGGTGTTCTTCGGAACTATCAGTGAGTGGCTCGATATTTGTATGTCCGTAAGGACAGGTCAGATTACTAGTTATTTTTTTCTTACACGTTCACAGCAGCGGTCCAATTCTTGCAACAAGGCTCTATGCAGATTGCACAGTAGTTTACATGTGACTCCTGAGGTAACCCCGCTTTTAATACTGTTGTATTTGCATTAATTACGTATAGGCTAATTACATATTCTTTACGACTATAATCCAACTCGAAATTATCTCAATAAGAAATTATTAAAGTATTCTGAAAATTTAGGAGTAAATTTTCCTTATAATAGCATGAGAATTTAAGTATTAGACATTTAAAGTGAAGCTAAAGTGTTTTTAAACGGAATAAAGTATAGAATCATAATACAAAAGTGAATAATTTAGGATTTAATTCACAAAGCATAGCTATCGATAAAAAAAATTCCTCTTCACATAAAAATCATTCAATCCATTTCATTGATTACATATTTATGTAGTATGAATCGTAAAGTATAACATTTAGATGAATAACTAAAATTATAAAATATTTCTAAGTAGAATAAATAAACTATGATATTACTTGAAATATATTTTTACATTCCAATTGAAATAACAAGATCTACACAAATATATTTATGAAATAATTCTACAGAACTAAGTTATTTTTCAATATATAAAGTGCTTATGCTTTTACAAAAGAAAGTACATTATCCAATTTTATTTTGAAACGTTTACAGAATATATCAGAATTGATTCAATTACATATTTATATAAAATTTTAAAAAGGCTGCACGACTTTAGACAATTGATAATAATGTATTTTTAAAAGATATCAACGTGAAATTGAATTATTTGTTTAAATTTTCTCAAATCTTGTTATATTTTCAAAAAGAAAATTGCATATCCTTATTTAATTTTCGACTTTTTGGGGAAATCTGAAAATTGGTTCATAAAATATCCATGATGTAATCTGAAAAAGTCTATAAGAATTTATATTTTCATAAAAAATTTATGATTCAGTCTTAAAATATTTATTGAAATATAAGGTTTCTTTTATGCATTACCTTAAATTTTTTGTAGAACATCAGAAACTCGATTTGAAAGAATTCTTTCCAATTTAAAATTCCTTTTATTCCCAGAATATTTTTTAAAGAATTCCGCTTGTTTGAACGCTTTTCTAAACCTCGAAAGTAAATTTCAGCTCCTAAATATCTCCTTCTGTATACAGATAACATTTAAACACAAAATATACTATGAATTCAATCTATACATTTAGATGGAAATTCATAAATTTGTAATTTCTCTTTAAATCTCTGCATATTCAGCAAATCGTCTTAGTTTCTATATGCGCGTAAGGGATTTTTATTGAAAAGGAAGATTTTAGGATCAGGACTAATGCGTTCGTGCGTGTATGTGGGGTGTCATTTAATTATTCTTTTTCGAATAAAACTGCAGTAGAACTTCTTTAAGCGGTCACCCCTCTTCAACAGCTCGATTTTAAAAGGGTACTTCTGCAGACTAGGCCGAAATCGCTTTTTTGGGCGTTTTCGATTTGTTGAAGGTAGTTGCATCGTTTGGTGTAAAACAGGAAATTCTGCCATTCACAGTAATGTTGTAGTAAAGCATCAAAGTTTCCGTATGATGATTTTCAATTGAATCTCAAGACGACTAAAATTCGTTTTCATCACTATTTTTACAATTAATTTTTGTTTTTAGATCTCAATTTTACTTAAAAACAAAAAAAATTAAATTTTATTTTGTTTTTAAGTAAACAAATTTTGAATGTTATTTCAGTTTAATTGATATTTGTTGTTTTATAATTGTTTTTACCTGATTTTTTTTAAATCTGAATTTTATTTAAAAACCAGTAGTTTTTCAAATTTAAATTTCTTTTCAAATAAATACACTTTTAATTTTATTTCAGTTTCACTGATATATTCAAGTCTTTACTATCATTTTCCCTGAACGTTTTGCTTTAAATCTGAATTTTACTTAAAAACGAATAACTCTAAAATTTATTTGGATTCTTTCAAGTTAAAGTTTACTTTCAAATAATTTAATTTTGAATTTTATTTGTTTTTCCTGGCTTCTAATCCTTTTTGACTGAAATTTTTTCTGTCTTAAATCTGACGTTTACATAAAAACTAACAACTTTAAAATTCCGTTTTATTTTGAGTTTTAAAATTTAAATTTACTCACAAATAAATAAATTTTGAATTTTAGTTAAGTTCCATCGATATTCCTTGCTTTATAATAATTTATTCCCTAAAATTCTGAAACCCTTATACTGTTAGACGTTAAAAGAGGACTTCTGCAAAATTTAAATTTGAATTTTTGCAAAAATTAAAAATTGTGATATTTTTTGGTTATCGTCAATGGGTTCATTTTCTACTGTAAAACACATTGGAGATATCTTTGACCCTAATTTCGGTGTTGTTTACAGCCCATTCGTTTTTTTCCTCCTCTGTAAAATTGTCATAAGTTCCCTTTTAAAATCAATCGATTCTCTTAATGGCGACTTTTGTTTGGCACGTAATTTTTTAGCCTATAGACATAATGTTAAATAAATAATCAGTCAAACCCTTCTGAGTGACCAGATTGGTCGTCCGTTCAACTACGATTAAATACATTCCTTTTGTCTCTTCTTATTAAAAGAAAGGGAAGGAAAGAAAGAAAAAAAAACTGCACTCCAAAACAACACTGGAAATCAGATCGAAAATAATCTTCCTTTACAAATGTGAACTTCGGACTCTATCATAATTGGGCTTTCAAGAGTTCATTTGTACTTTTCAGGCGCTTATTCGAACTCAGAAAAAGAAGCTGCTGATATGTGTTACGAACCATCAGCAAATGAAGCTTTCAACTCAACCACAGACATTAGAAAAAATGAATGATATTATTGCCCATTCCTCACCAAACTCCGACGAAACGATTGAAAAAAAATTGGATCAAAAGCTACCTATAAAAAAGCTGAAAGATCCAAACAAATACAAATATGTTTTTTAAAAAAATTTAGAAATTTTCGAGTAAAGTACTTTTTTCTTTAGATGATTCTTAAAATTCGTTTTATCAAAAATAATTAGGTCTAGTTTAAATGGGTATTTTGTACTTCCAAACATGAATTTTCTTTGGAACGGCGGATAGTCGTTGTAAAGTACTGTATCTGTACTGTATCTTTTTCACGAACTATTCTGATATTCTAAAAATTACAAAACATTTTCGATAATGGATTTAACACGTTGACGTAAATAGACGTCTATAGACGTCCAATACTTGGGATTGCTATTGGGAACGACTATTGCTCTCCTATATTCTTAGTATTATAAATAAATTATTAAAATGTTTATCAGGGTTAAATTTATTTCCTTTGAAAGTCTTCATCGTTCTGGCAAGAATGAATGATGAAATATTTATCATTAAGATGACCTATCATTTACACTCCCTTACAAATGTTTCTAAAACTGGAATTTATTGTATCTCTAAATTTTTGTTATGCTAATGTAAGTGCTTTTTTTAATTTTTCAATTTTGTATTAAATAAAAATATAAATGAATTCAAATTAACTTGAATGAATGTGAAAAATAAAGTTATATCGGTTTCTAAATATATGTATTTTCGCTTTGCTAAATTATTCCCAAAAATTATCGTTTTAGTCTGTACAGCTACCAAGACGTCTATAGCCGTCTTTTGTATATCAGCGAAATCAAGATATTAAAAACAAACGACGGCCATAGACATCCACCTTTTTTTAGAAAAATTTGATAGAAAAAATAATAATTTTAATCTGTAAGTTTATAATCTTCATGGAGATTCCCAAGAATCAACTAATTAACGAAAAAAAGTTGTTTTTGTGGCCCATCACCGATTTCAGAGTGAGCATCATCGTGTTAATGTAGTGTTGGTACTTTTCCAGATGACTAGAACTGCCTGTTTTCGTGAGTAACACGATAGAGATTGCTTACAAAAACAAATCTGTTTGTCATACGAACACAAAGAGCTGCCTTTTCAGAAACCATACGTAGCGCAAAAAGAGCAGAAAACATGAAAGAACACTCCAATAGAATGTAAGCAGAACTACGTGAAAATAAAGGAATAAGGTTGCTCAATCCATTCTTCTATTGTAGCAAACAAAATCAGCACGGCCCTATTTTTTCGATCACGTATCCATTGACCGATGATACCGTATATGTGTTGCCAATAGGCAAACAAAAATATTTCATAGTCATCTGTTTCTTGATACTTTCTCCTGGACTGTGTTTACAAGATTTGAACAATTTATTATATAACATTAATTAGGAGATCTATAAAAGCATTGACTTTTCATTTTGGAAAGCTTTTTTTCAAAGGTTTGATAGTTTTGACGTAGACTTATGTCTCTCCATAGTGGTATAATGGTGTGTCGGGAAAGGAAAAAATTATGACGCTTTTCGTGGTATTTTTAAACGCTTATAGATCCGCAACTAAACAACATAGAGAGTTGGTTTTAGTTTCATTTAACAAAGAAATGTTGACATTGAAGATTGCAAAAAAGAATTTTAGAATTTGAAAATACAGTTTAGTCACAGTCGAAATGCAATGTTGATTAAAATCACTAAAAAATTTGATGACGTCACAATGAGCGATGCGCGTGCACGCAGACTGAGGCAATTCAGTCATAGATCTGAGGTTAACGCGAAATATTACTCAAGAATTGTTGAATTACGTTGTTCTAAAGTTAAACGCTTATATATCCGCAACCAAATAACATATAGAGTTGGTTTTAGTTTCATTTAACAGAGAAAAGTAGACATTGAAGATGGCAAAAATAATTTTAAAATCTGTAATTAAGGTTTAATCATAGTCGAGTTGCAAAGTTGGTGAAAATCACGAAGAGTTTTACTTCGATAGAGTCATATAGTCGCACTAAACTAATAGTCACTATAGAGTTAATAGTCACATAGAGCTACTCTAGTCACAGTTGAGTAAAGTAAGTAAGTCTACGCCCCTCAATCTCAGCGGCCGTTTCGCTGAGGCAACATACCATCGTTTTTTTTTTTGTTTAATAATTTTATGTTTAGTTTTTAAGTAATAATAAATTAGTCATGTGATAATAAGTATAATTTTTATGTAATAAAATGTTAATTTTTAACAGTTCTTTATTACTAGTTTTATATTTTTATTTAATTTCTACATTAATTAGGGGCTCTTTTGACTTTTCATTTTATTAAGCTTTTTTATAACTAAGGTCTGATAGGTTTTAAGCTTTATACCATTTTCTCCAAAAACTGGTAGAAATTCCTATTTTCTCTTTTAAGACATTTCTCTTCTTTCTGCATTTATTTTATGCCATTTGTCGTGAATGTTTACTCAAATCAAAAGTTTTGTCCGCATGCTCGGAGCTCCGCAAAGGGCTCCACTAGGAGGGACGCAAGGCATTCAATTTTTTGAACTATGATAAAAAAAAACATCATAAACGGGTTTACTTTATGATGGGGGTTGTCTAGACATAGAATCTAGAGAAAAAAAAAATTTAAAACTTACTTCATTCCGAGGAGGGGGGGTCCCATTTGGGGTCACCCCTCTCATATGAGAATACCTTAGATACAGCCACCTTCATACACTCAAAAAATATTGTTGTATCTTACAGAGAATCATAAATTAAAACTTCAAGAATATTAGAGGAAAATTTTCGAGTTAATTTCCTAAAATTGTAAACGTCCAGAACTGAAGAAACTTCTTATCTCCGAGTTAAGGAATTTTCCCAAAATTTATCTCTATTAATTCCGACTCTGAAACGAAATTTCATAAGGCTGCTATATACATTTTAAAAGGAGTACTATTAGCCCTATCCTGAACATATTATTTTCCATTTATAATTGAATTTAACTGTTGAGAAGCGAGTGAAATTAGGTGTGCAATCAGATGGCACATTGCGCCGCAAAGGGCTAGTAATATTTAAATCTGCAATGTATTTTTTTTTCCAAATATCTGAACTTTACAGCTCTTTAAGAATATTTTGTCAAGAATTTAATCGCTTACTTTATAAAACATAATTAAACACTTTCAGTGTCTTTCAAATTCATTTAATTCAGAATTTTAATCAAGGTGATTAACCTAAGTATTTTCCACCAGATGCTTTTTTATTTAATTACTGATATCAATGATACTGAAATATAGAATTGAAATCTTTACTGCTAGTTATATATCATTACAAATTAACCAAGAGACAGTTCTGGAATAAAAATAATAAATATTTGACTGTAAAATTATTTATAAAATTCTTTAGATTTCAGATATGAATTAAAAAACACAGAACTTTGCTTAAATTTTTTTTCTGGCTGCATAGTTAAAAATATACAGAAACACATAAATAATTCATAAATTTCAGAAATTGTCAAAAAATATTTTTATTATATACAAACAATGTTTACAAATTTTTCAACAGATGCAAATTCAGCTTTAAACTTATATATACATAAAGCTTGTCAGTGTATTTAATTTACTGCAAACCGGAGATCTTAAACTATGGACGCAGGGTTTAGTTCAGCTATATTAACGTCTCGTTTTGAAGAGCAACATGAGGGCTATTTTTGGGACGGACCTCGTAATTTTTAACCAAGGTCAGGTGACGAGGACGACACCTGAGCTGGCACCCCCCTCTCCAAACTTCCACACCACACTAACGGGAGGACGTTTGGCCATTACGCATGATTTAGCGTGCAACAGGCCCCATACGCGACGGGTCTTCAGTGGAATCGGGCCTCGAACCCAGAACCCTCCGGCCCCAAAGCCGAGACCTTACCATCACGGCCTCTATGGACGCAGGGGACGTCGTATTGTAAAGTACATTTCATTTCAAAATAGTAGTAAATCACATGCGAAAAAACCATATTATGTTGAAATTTAAAAAAAAAACTGTCAGGAAATAAAATAATTAGTTTGTGTTTGCCTTGGGTTTTTTTTTTTTCTGAGAGAACTGGTGGTCTTGCTTTCGCTGAGGATTTCCAATATCCACCTCTTCGTAGTTCGCCCTTTTGTTTATCAGTTTTAATTTTGCAATAATTATTAAGCAGCATATTAGTAGCTGATTTCATTATTTTAGCAATTATTTTTTCAAAAATATATCCACAGCTACAAACTGAAAAACCCATACATCTTTTGAAATTAACAGCTATTTAACCAATTTCATCACTAAATTACATTGATTTCGAACTTTTAAAAATTCAAGCTCTTACTTTACACTGAACAATTTTTGAGTTACAATGTAAATATGTAGAGCAATATTATATGATCAAAACATGACTCAAGTTTGTCTGTCTGAATATTTCCTAGCAATAAATAAGACATATTTAAATAATTACAACAGTATTCAGTTACAGGTAAAAATAAAAAAAGCTTAAGAAGTTTGACGTAAAGCTGAATGAGTCTCTCGACTAAATCTTCCGTTAATTGAATTTATTTGTTCATACATGTTTAACCAAGCTATGATTTTTTTTAAGAACTCTTTTTTTAAAAAATATCATTAGGAGCCGTTCAAATATTACGTAAGCATGTTTTTGGTATTTTTTTACTCCCCTCCCCCCCTTGTCAGCAAAAATAAGCAAATCGCAAACCCCCCTCTTATAATTACGTAAGCACACTGCAACCCCCACCCCCCGTTCTTTTTTTTTACAAAACGTATAACAGTAAGAATCCAATTTTAAAAATTTTAGGACTTAATTCAAATAAAAAAACTCTAACTAGTCTTAAAATGGAAAAAAATGCAAGTTTAATTTGCTTACAATTTCAAGTTTAAGCTTACAAAAAGCAAGATTAATTTTCTTTTGCCAAATTTAAATTTTTTTTCAAATTTAATTATTTTAAATTAAATTATTTGTGCAAGTTACAAGAGATTTTCGGAAATAAAGTGATTTTAATGTCTTACGTAAGCATCACTCATACGCGCGCGGCGCCCGGGGGCGGGAAAAGAAGGAGGGCGGGGGCCCCCCCCCCCCCCCCTTGGGTGCTTACGTAATATTTGAACGGCCCCTTAGGTGCATTGGTTATTGGTTCGACCATAGGATTGTTTTTGTGTTTTCCTTTTGTTTCAGTTTTTACATCGGCGAAGTCCTACCAGGTGCAAAAATATATTTTAAAAAATCTGCAGTGTCACTATAATGTATGAGAATATGTTTTTCACCTAACTCCTAATATATTATAGATTAACCAAGAAACAGTTTTAGAATAAAATACTAAATAATAAGCTGTAAAATTATTTATAAAATTCTTTAGTTTTTGGATATGAATTTAATTAAAAAACACTAAAGCATGCTCATTTTTTATGTTCTGAGTAGCTATAAATTTTTAAAAATTCCTCAAATTTAACTGTGAAAAATAATTACTATAAACTACTTTATACGTTTATATTCTCTGGACAATCTTCATATAATCCATTAATTTTATAAATCTTTACGATTTTATAAATCTAACAATACCCCTCCTCAATGCTTATTTTCCAAATAAACATAATATTATCAAACAAACATATTACATTCTACGCGTAATTAACACATTCTGCCTTAAACATACAATGAAAATATATATGAAAATAATTACTTAGAGGTACAAGTTAATCCAATCAAATTATAAAAAAAAACTCGTGATTATTGGCATTAAATTGTTTTGCTAATACATCAGCAGTATTTAATTAAAAGGTAAACCAATTTCAACAAGTTCACGCACAAAATCATGACAAATATCTGTTATTGATGAATATCTATCTGTAACCTAATTTTCAGAAGTTTCAGTGAAGATTGATTGTCTTTTAATAGCACATTTGTCTTTTGATGAGAGAATTAATTAGGACATTCACCGACCATCAGGCCACTCCAATTTTATGGATGAAGATGCAATATTGTCTCTTTTTATCTTCGGAGAGGGCCATGTATTCAGCCTCAGTGGCTATGCATTTAGCCATAGATAGCTGTTTCTGATGTCCAGGCGGAGTCCATGTATCCAGTTCAAACAAAATATAGTTGATCGGTAAATGAAGAATAACAACTCACTAAAATGACATAATAAAATTTCATTACTTAAAAACTACAAAAATAATACCCATATGTCATATATTAAATTTTACAATCATTTAAAGTTACAATGAGACAAAACTAAGCAAAATACACTGCTTCCTAAATACACTATGTGAATTTTGAACACAATGAATTAAGGTATCCGACTGGTTTAAAATAATCGTTTTTGATCAAATTATCAAAAAAAAAATATATGACTTAATTTTGTAGCCTGTTTAATCAGCTTTCTAAAACTGTCTCACTTTTTCACTCTACATGAATTACAAATGGAGTTACAGCTGTTTTATTACCGAACTGTAAGCATTATTTTATGTTGCATGAAAACTTTAAATGTGTTTTCTGAGAAATGA
Organism: Araneus ventricosus; assembly: GCA_013235015.1. Classification (NCBI taxonomy): domain Eukaryota; kingdom Metazoa; phylum Arthropoda; class Arachnida; order Araneae; family Araneidae; genus Araneus; species Araneus ventricosus. The sequence continues at coordinate 46,354 of BGPR01005178.1, read as the reverse complement.
TAATTTTGAGAAAAACTGTCGACCGTAAAAATGATTTCTCAAAAAGTTATTCAAGTATTGACATGAAATTTTCTGAGATTGTTTTCTGTAATATGCTTGATGTTTTCCTCTAAAAACTAAGGTCAATTTTAAAATACAGTATTATTTTTAAGTGCTTAAATATAAACGAAAAGCACTTTTTATGAAAAATTACCAGTTTAGTAACTATGTTCGGCTATATCTCAAAACGTTTATGAAGTACAAGAAATATTTTAGAGCATAACACAGATAACTGTCATAAAAATGTACTCCTACAAGGATTTATGTATATTTAGAATAGGTTTTTGTCTATGGCTGTTAGCGTAAGGCAAATATTTTAGTCATTTTTCTTCAAATTTCTCAGTTTTTTTAAAAAAATATTATTTTGGAAACCTAATTTTACAATATTTTCATAGTTTTAAAACATATGCAGTTGAAAAATAACATTAAAAAATAAATATAAGTTATTTTTCAAAAAAGTGTCTCCGTACACAGTCGGATACCTTAAGATAAGTGGATAATATTTTAAAAGATAAAATAAATTAAATATATGAAGCAACATTATAACTATTCTCTAAAAATTATTCAGACACACTTTAAAGGTTTAAATAAAACTGTTTCACTCACATTTATAAAAAAGATAATAAGCTTCAATTTATAACTAAAGTAACAGCTTGTGCAATAAATATTTATAACAGGAAACTTTTAGCAATATTTTTAAGAACATTTAAGAATTGCTATCTTTTGAATTTATCATAATAGAAGTAATAAAGTAAGTAACAATTATTTAAAAACAATCTTAGAAGAATTCAAATTTAGTAATAACATATAAATCTCTTCTGTCTATTATTAAAAATGAATATAATATTGGGAGACTCAGCATTCAGAAAAAAAGCAATGTGCCCATACTTTGAATTTTTAATAAATGCTTAAAGAAACATTACATGGAAGACATTTTAAAACATAATGAATTTTAAAAGCAGTTTTTATTTTATGAGAAATGAAGGGTTAAATTTCTTTCAGAAACTCTTTTAAACATGTACGTATTAAAAATGTTTTAGTAAACAATCCGACATTCGCAGCATTCAATTAAATTTTCATACACTTACGATTCAACTTATCTAACAAATAAACACATTGTATTAATGCAATGATTGCACAACAATTTTAAATAACCCCCCAAAAGTAAGTAAAAGCATTCGAATCAAGTAGCTTTAATATCTATATGAATCATTGAGTTAGGCTTATCAGCAAGCAGAGTTAAAGCATATTCTAGTGATTTAAGGGAAGAATAAATAAATATTGCTACACCTACCTTTCTAAATACCTTTTCCACAAGTTATAATCAGCAGTCGGGTGAGGAAGACTTGGGAAATTTGAAGAATATCCTTCGAAAAACAATTTTAAAATTAGGACTCGGCATCGATTCTGCCATGACGCTACCCAGTAGACGTATTGCTTTGCAGACAGCTTCTTCGTTTCCCCTCCCTCTTCATGATGACTCATTTTACCGAATTCCGTCTGTTCCTGGGCCTTGCTTCTCTCGATTACGATTCAACTTATCTAAAAAATAAAAACATTATATTAATGTAATTATCGCACAGCAATTTTAAATAACCCCTTAAAGTGAGTAAATGCATGCGAAATTAGTATTATAAAGTAGCTTTAATATCTATATGAATCATTGAGTTAGGCTTATCAACATGCAGAGTTAAAACATATTCTATTGATTTAAGGGAAAAATAAATAAATATTTCTACACTTACCTTTCTAAATACCTTTTCCACCAGTCATAATCAGCAGACGGGTGAGGAAGACTTGGGAAATTTGGAGAATATCCTTCGAAAAACAATTTTAAAACTAGGACTCGGCATAGATTCTGCCATGACGCTACCCAGTAGACGTATTGCTTTGCAGACAGC
>BGPR01005178.1:29399-44404 GCA_013235015.1 Araneus ventricosus | reverse complement strand
TAAATATTTCTACACTTACCTTTCTAAATACCTTTTCCACAAGTTATAATCAGCAGTCGGGTGAGGAAGACTTAGGAAATTTGAAGAATATCCTTCTAGAAAACAATGTTAAAATTCGGACTCGGCATCGATTCTGTCATGACGCTACCCAGTAGACGCATTGCTTAGCAGAAGGCTTCTTCGTTTCCCTTCCCTCTTCATGATGACTCATTTTACCAAATTGCGTCTGTTCTTCGGCCTTGCTTCTCCCATAGGTCACGTGGTAGTGCGCTCTGGAGTCTCCGTGAATGCGATACATAAATCTATTGACTTGAATGGATGGAAAATAAACCGTTCTTGGGGCCAAATGGAATGGATTTCACTACTCCTGAATGCCCAGCTTAAGAATGGTTGGAGGCAACTGTTTATCGCGTCCCACTTAAATAAAGTAATCTAAATAAATAAATAAAGTACGAATTTAACACTGATATGGAATTATTACTATTCATCAATGATTTCATTCACAGATGTGCGGTGCTCTGAAATTTAACTCTTTGCGGTCGATCACTCGGGTAGTGCCGGCATTCGCAAATCGTCGTAGGAGTCGGTGCCGACAGCCTGGGGGTATGATGTCATTCATGATTGCCTGGCGCGTAGCACGGCGACCGAGGATAGCGATAAAAAAAGAAAACTATCCTCCGCATTCAAGTGTTTAGATCAACTTACAGATGTCAATGTTTATCGGTCTCTTCGGAGAGGCTAATAGGGATTTTTTTGCAAAATATCACACTTTGGAAAATTACAGTAATTAAAAATTTATGTTTTTATGTATTATAAATACTATTAAACATAGCAAATCAGTTTCAACAAATTCTGTGTGTTTTAATATCCATATATTGACTTTAAATCTCGTACGGAAAAGTAACTGCGAAAGGCTAAATTTACTCAAACCTGCTGGTACTCCTATCAGCGAAATCTGCCAACCGCAAAGGGTTAACCCAGATAGCACGTAAGTTTGCAGCAAGTTTGATTTTGACTTGTCATGGCAAAATTTGACGCGTCAAACTTGAAACGAACTTGTAGCAAGTTCGCTGTGACAACTAGCGCCACCCTTGCTTCCAAATCAAACTTGCAGCAAGTATGCAAAACAAGCTTCCTGCAAAGACAGCACAAAGAGATAATTATCTTTGTCTCTGTTTTAAAAAAATCCGATTTTTAATAGCATCTCCTAGACCGTCCTTCTTTTTATTAATTCAATAAATCAACGATAATTTGTAAAAAAAACTAACTTTTTTTATAAAAAAAATTTTGAAACATTTTCCATCTTTTTACTAAATATATCACTCGCACTTTAAAGAAAGCTATATCGCCTTTTTTCTTACTGTTGAAATTTTAGCGTTTATAAACAAAATTAAACCGAAAAAACAGTCAATGTTTGTTGAAAAATAAACTTATACATTTTGTTCCATTTTAACGTAAATTACTTCTGAACTCTAATTTCATAATTTATTCTAACAAAACCTAGTTATTAGCGAAAATCGCTCTCTCTATGACTTCAAATCATATTCGCAACTCAAAAAATTAACGAAATCAAAAAAATAGTTTAAAATAAATCGTATGAGAATCGAATCGAATCGAACGATGTATTAGCGAAATCTATCTTCTCCTCTCAGAGTTCAGTTGGCTCAATGGTTAGCGTCTCCGCTTCGGAACCGGGAGGTCGCGAATTCTATCCCGGGTTGTGTTGATACTCTGTTTTTGCTATAATTTGCAATGAGTTTGCAATGCAAGCTTTCGGCAAACTTGCTGCAAGTTCGTCCTATGGTGACTTCGAGGCTTGCGTTAACTTACTGCAAGCTTGTTTCACACTTGCACGCTTGTCGTGACAAATTTGCAGAAAGCTTGCAGACTTGCAGTGCAAGTCTGCTGCAAATTTGCTGCAAACTAAAATTGCTATCTGGGAATATTGAGCTTGTAGGAAAACTTCATTGTAAAAAGATGATTTATGATTACAATGAATAAGGTGAATCCTTGTGTCCCAGAATCAAGGAATAGAAACTTTTCAACAGTTACGGCTAGATTTTATTCGGAGTTATGCTTCAGGAACAAACATAAATTGTGATGATAAATTATATTTTTTTAGAATTAGACTGTTATGTCAATAATTTTAGAGGAAAAATATTTTTCTCTTCCTCGTATATTAGGTTTCCAATAAAGAAAGTATTTTAATTGTTAATAATCTCGACTCGATATTTTCGTGAATCTCCATGTCCAAAAGACACTTTGGGAATTGTTGTATATAATCTGAATAATCAAAATCTCTAATAATCTGAATAATCGAAATATCTAATAGTCTGAATAATATAAATCTCTAATTACCTGAATAATCTAAATCTCTAATTATCTGAATAATCTAAATCTCTAATAATATGATTAATCTAAATCTCTAATAATCTGAACAATCTAAATCCCTAATAATCTGAATAATTTAATCTATAATCGAAAATATAATCTGAAGTTAAAAAAAAACAATTAGTAAACCCAATACATGCAAGAAACTTTTAAAATACAAATAAATATTTAAAAACGAATTCAAACGTGCATATTTAAAGATCTTTGCATGTTTCCCTTTTGATATAATACAGCACGTCAAAAGGAGGAGATGTCAATTTCTCGATTTACAGAGAAATCTTGTTAAAATTCTAAAGAACAGAACATTTGTAACATAATATAGATCAAAATATTTATAAATTTTAAGAAAATTGATTGTCATATTATTATGAAATCCTAGATAATTTTAGTTGGTACTGATTATTTCTACATTATAAATTAGTTCAAAGTGCTTCCGTTCACTACGAAGATTCATTCAAATTGTACAACTATCTCAATTACTGTCAAGATTCAAAGGAAGATAGAAAGAATTGCATAAAGATTGCGGAATGCATCGATAATGGATATTTGAATAATCAGACCAAAAGGTCGAGCTAATTGGAGCTTAATACCCTAAATATATCAAAGTATCGCTCGGTAATGGGAAATGGATTGCCGTTATTTTCTACATTAGGAAAAGAAACAAAAATCGTATATGTCACATATGTTTAAACCATTTTGTGCTCTTGATGGAACTTTTATCGATATCGAGCAATTCATCTTCTTTAATGCTGTTAAAAAAAATATGTATGCATATCTGTATATAGTCTTAAACTATCGCAATTTTTGGAGAATACCGTAAATGTTCTTTAATTCCAACTATAAATTGTTGCTGTTCATTTCAAAGCCCGAATAACTGAAAGCTGTCTCTAAAAATACAAAATTTAAATTAATGTTGTAGTGGAACCATAAATGGATGTAAACAACTATTTGAAATTTTGCTTTAATCTAACTTTTTATATGCTTCTTGTTTTTACACACTTTATTTGCCTTGACTTGTTTCATATTTGTTAAAATAGAATTTTGTAATTCGATTTTTCATTCATTTCCTCATGTGCTAGAATCTCGAAATTTTACACATATATGTATTATCGATGGTATTCCGTTGTTTTAAATTTTTCTAGAAGATGATTATCAGTTAATGGACTAATTTAATTAAATTTGATTTCATAGGAATGGAGCAACATGATAATGAATTTGTGAAAACACTTGTTGTATCCTATGGTGTGCACATATAATATTGGCAGAGGACAGCTTAAAGTTGAGTGATGTTTGAAAAATGTAATTCAAAAACAATGAAAAACATTATAATTATCCTTTTTCACACTTTGATTCAACTTGACTTGTTGCACGATTGTAAAGAAAGTATTTTGTAATCGATTTTTCATTCACATTCACTTCCTGATGTATTAGTGTCTCGAAACTCTATGCACATATGTATCATCGATGACAGTCCGCTGTTTTAATATTTCCAGAACATAATTGCCAGTTAATGGACTAATTTAATTAAATTTGATTCGATAGGAGTGGCGCCATCTGGTAGTGAATTTGGGGAAAAAATTGGTTGCATCCTAAGGTGGGTGGGTGTAATATTGACAGACAGAAGTGTAAAAAAAAGAATAAAGCTCTCACAGATATCACTATTGTAAAATATATTGTTCATTGAGAATTACCTTAACAATCGCCAGAAAAAAACGAAAAATTCTTCCACGTATTTTTTCTCTGAACTTAAAGCTGAATGATGATTGAAAAATGTAATTCAAATAAAGCATGAAAAATTATTATTGTTAGACATTTTGTAAAAATTCAGCAATCAATTTATTTTCGGATCCGAGGTTAGTAGTGTCCCTAGGTATTTTTCCAATTCCATACCATGATTTCAAATTATTCGAACCCGATCGGTGCGCGTTTAGTCATCTGCGGTTGGCAATACTTTGAATGCAAATAAAACGGGTTTTGGATACGCAAACTGCAGTGACAGCTTGTGGATATGATTTTGTCAGTTGGAGATGAGAACGGGAGAATGATATACATGCACGAGATCGGGTTACGAGTTCTGGCAATGTTTTTCGTATTAGAGAAGTATTTTTTTAAACTTATTTTATTGTTTTGATTACTCCAGTGAAGAGTATTATGATTTGGATTAATAATAAATCATTTTTAAGAAAGCCTGATCTCGTAACTGTGCCACCTCTACGAAATTTTCACTGTCAATTCTGCTAAAAGTGTGGAACACGCTCTCGTCGATAACAATTATAATTATGTCTTTTTAACTTCGTGAATCTTCGCATACATTTTAATTGACATCTGTGTTTCATTTACAAAAAAGTTCTTTCCATTCAAAACCCTTCAATCCCGCTGTCAAATGCTTTAGATAGTCCCTCGGTGCCATCTATTATAATATATATAAATTGTATTAATTAATATATAATTAATTATATTTAGTGTTAAATAATTCTACTGAGAGATTCTAATCTTGGTTTTTGAAAAATTGGTATTGGGGTCTCAAGAGGTTAGAAACAGCAATTTTGAGTATCCTAAATTCTCTGTTGTTTATTAAATCAGTGACAAGTGTTGCATTTACCAATATCGGCATTTAGATTCTCATAGCAAAATACGAACATTTTAGATAGATTTAATTCCTAAGACTGTATAACTAAAAACAGAACACAAATATTCAGATATATTTACAGAAGCATTTAAGAACAATATTATTTTTAAGAATTATTTATTCCTGTTATTTTCCCTCTAAATTTATAATTGTATGATGCGTAAAAAAAGAATCGTGAAACAACAGAAAAATGGAAAATCATGAAGTTCTTCAACTTCATAATTCTATTTTCGAATTTCCACTAATCTACGAGTGAAATTACATGACAAGAATATTTTAGATAGTTTTAAATTCCCAAGTGCTTTAGTAACCAACAGAAGTGGAATATTGAGACACATTTACCAAAACCATTTTTAAAAGTGTTATTTTGAAGAGCTATACTGAAATTGTCGTGCAGAAATTTGTTTATATTATCTTTTATTCATTTAATTTTCACCAGTCCCACGTACCCGAAAGATTGTCATGTTTTATTTACTTTAGTAGCTTCGAATACACTTACTATTGTAACACCGAAACTCCCTCGCATTTAGAAATATGATGAAATAATAAAGGCTTGTACAACCAATTCGTAATACCTATGCTAATTATCTTATTGGCAATGATTCGAGTTTCTTTCCTGTTAAAGTTTCATGAAATTAGTGAGAATTTCGAATGGAAAGCCAAGACAAAATGAAACTATTTTAAGATAACCATGTTTAATTACCATCATTAGCGAAGAGTAATAAGATTATATATGAAGGCAAAAGAGAGGAACAGTATGCAGGTTCCAGACATGAGTGCTTTAAAAAGCAATGCTTTAAATAAATCAGGTTTCTCTAGAAGAAATCAGCATACGCTATCCTTTTAATCATGTGTTAAGCAGATTTAATTTCTTCCAGGAAGTTGAAATAATTTTTGATATTATTGATTAGAAGGAAATAAAGTTTGTGGGGAATTCTCTCGGAATTTTAACGAAGATTAAAGGGAAGTTGCTTGATGAATGCGATGAATGTATTTTTCTTTCATTTTGAAATTAATTTTATGCGGAATGTTAAATATTAGACCCACCTACGAGGCTGTTCTTTTTTATCATATTCATTCTGAAATTATTTAGTATTAAGCATTTAATAATCACATACTATTTAAGACAGCACTTATCAATTAGTACGAAGTTTAAATAATTTATTTGTGCATTGCAGCATAAAGAGTTCTATTCCACGATCACAGTGACTCAGTTGGTAGAGTATTCTACTGTGAATCTGTTTGCCCTTAGTTCGAGTTTCGGCCATGGTCATTTGATCTAAGTATGGATATTTTAATTCGAAATGTTATACATTTATTTAATTTTAGTCATTTTAGATCCTTCTTTAAAATTCTAGCTGAATTATTCTGGAATATTCCTTAGTGCATAAATGCATTTTCTAACAAGTTATGGGAAAGTTCTCTTATGCTACAAGTTGTTTCGAACTAATAAATCTACTTTATTGTTAAATCGTATTCTGCAATTCTTTGCGTCTTCATAACGATATAGTTATCAATTTTTAGCCATTTTCACGCACGTTTTTTCTAAAGCAATGAAGTTCACGACCTTTATGGAAATTTGCTTGCTATTATAAACTAATGTAATCTCGGAAATCATCACACATATATATCTCAGATATTCAGCCTGTAAATTCCCGTACATTATCAATCTGTCGCATTCTTTAGATGTAAACATTTTTTATAACGTCAATTAAAATAATTAGATTTACTAAATAATACATTTCATAAAGCATTTGAATTTTTTGTTTATTCTTCTGACATTGTAATTTGGTATTCCACTCAAAAGTAACTGTATATGTTTCAAGCTTTATCTACCATGATTCATGCCTGAGATTCGAACGTTCTATCTAATTAGATGGTCCTTTCTATAGTAGAAAAGATGTCATCTAATTAGTTAGTAGGTTGGTTGGCTGTGTGAGGTTTAATAGCGCAAGAGCCATGTTTGGCTAAACTGCGCCAAACGTATGGTAGATAAGCAGGAACACGGTGTTAAAATATATGGTGTGGTATTAAAAGTGGTAGATAAAATTCTAAAATCTCTTTGCAGTTATTTAACGTTGCATATGAAAGGATAAAAGCATGTTTCTAAAAATGGATGAATGAACGACGGAAGAAGATCAAAAACGCAAGTTGTAAAATATGTCTAAAACGTCACATGGTGGGCAAAGACCAAGTAAAATTCCACGGACGAAAGCTAAAAAGATGAAATGTTAAAAACATTAAAGAAACAAACAAGTGAGTTTTAAGAAAACTAAACAGCGCAGATCATTTGTCGTTTTCAAAATAAATTTTTTAAAGCAAACAATGTTCGAAACAGGGAAGCAATAATGCTACCTGTTTTAGTATTTGTTTGCTTTTTCAGGTTTGGAAGAGGGAGGAGGACTGATAACTGCAGGCGAGTCTTCCAAGTCCTCTGACATGTCATACTCTAAGGCATCCCCTTCTGATGAAGAGGAGCTCATCTCGACATCGGCATCAGATTCCCGAGATTGTAAAAGTTGTTTTTCTAATGGAGGGAAAACAAACATAGGGAGAAGTTGAGTGTCAACAGAATTAGGTTTCGTGGTTTCAAAAGGTTTTAATGCAGACTGATGAGTGCAGATGTTATCCTTTGTTGGAACGGTGTTAAGAACTTCACGGCGAGAGGAGGTGTAAAATTTTGCGATCTTTTCAGCTTTGGCGATGCTATTATTATTTTTAGTTGGAGAGTCCTTTTTCAGCTTTTTTTTGTTTGTAACGAGTTTAAAGTCAGTGAAGTCAGGCGAAGCCAAAGCTTCTTCACTGACCGGAGCAACAGATAGAGAGGAAGAAATTGTCAAGTTGGCTATTGGAGGAGATGCTCTTGCAATAGAATCAGGTGGTTTAGAAATAGAAATATCGGGATTTTTTTGGACGGATGGTGCAGAAAATGATTTTTTCACAACAGAAACGTAACTATTTCCGGGCGTAGGTGTGTGAGATTTTACAAGTTTCCTTGCTTCTTGATACGATATTTGTTTTTTTTTTATATTTTTTGGTTATAATTTCTTTTTCCTGTTTCCAGGCAAAACAGTTTCGAGAAAACGAAGTGTGCTCCCCCTTGCAGTTAACACTCTTCTGTTCGGGTGCAATCAGTGCTTTCATGCCCGACTTCTGCACAACGGGCGCAGGAATTAGTTAGTAGGAGTACGTGACCGGCAGTCAATGTTACTAAACGTCTGCATAGTTTATGATTAGCAACTTCTTAGATATTTTTGCAATCATTTATCGATGCTCAATTTTCTCAGAATCAAACATTTCTCTTCGAAGATACTTACAGACATCTTACCGTTCTTAAATTTAAAGTCAAATTAAATTTAAAATCTTTAAGAGTCTTGCATTGCTGTACTTTATTAAGGAAATTCATAATCTAAAATTTTGATGGAATTGAATTATATATCACTAATAGTGAAAATTAAAATGTTTTCAATAGAGGGTAACTATACAAATGATTTCTTTTAAATATTTTCAATAATGCATTACTACTTAATTAATATAATTATCATATATATAGTACATTTAAAGGTTTATCAGTATTGGTTTGAAAAACATATTTTGACCTCAGCTGTTGAAATAAAATTGGGTTACTTTTCTTATTAGACCATCACAGCAAATTATAATAATCTATATCTATATATATATATATATATATATATAATTCTCTCATGTTACGACAAAAAGGATCGAATTTCTTAACGGTCGTTTGGCAACAACTCGCAAGTTTCGTTTTTTTTACATCGGGGGCAAGTCTGCGACCTTTATTTATTTATTTTTGAGTTAAATAGTTTGAACAAAATAAGTTTAAGTTTTGCAGTTTCGGTTAGGCACTTAATATGTCCTTTTACGTTAAAAGGTTGAGGAATGCGCTATTTCATCTTTCGATAACTCACATTTTCTGAGTTTTAGAAACATAAGTGACTACTCAGAGAAAAATGTTGCACCTTTATTGACTAAATTGTAACTTGAGTAAGTCTGTTTACATGTGGGGAAGCTTTCTCAGCAACATAACATGAGTAAACTTAAGATCTTATCAATTTTAAGAAGCTAAAAATACATTATTATTATGGCTTCAATTTTGAATAGTTAATATGAGCATGTTTAAAGCAATTTTTCTCTTTAACTGGACCTTTCTCAGGTAAAATGTTGTAAAATGGGTTATGTTATCTCTTGACAACTTACATTTTTTGAGGTTTAACAAATAAATAACTGCCAGGGAGAAAAGTTATATCTTTCTTGGCTAACTAATAATTGGAGTGAGTGCGAATACATGTGGGGAAGCTTTTTTCAGCAATATTCCATTGGAAAGTGCATGCTTAAAATTTTGGTGGGATGAATTTAGAGCAAATAAAACTGTTGAAGATATTGTCAATTGTGTATGGAAAGAAGTTTTAAATGACTTATTTCCGATTGATGTAAAAAATTTTGATTTTTAAACATCTTAGAATTATATATATTAGCATTCAGGTTTCTTTCTAACATTATATATATATATATATATATATATATATATATATATATATATATATATATATATATATATATATATATATATATATATACTAAAAAACAACATAGGAACTAAGATAAAAAAACTCAAAACAGTAAAAAAAGACAAAATGGCTAAATAGACAAAAACCAGAAAAAACCAAAAAAATGAAAAATATCATAACGAGCCGCTCGTCAGGAAGAGAAGCTCGCTCATGATATTAATTTGTGCTTTTTTCTGCTGACGACAAACGAAATCCGTTAAAAATTGCCGTCATCCCCTCTAAAAGCACAAAACAAACGAAAATGCAAGATTTCTTGAATAAAAAATATAAATACATTTAAGAAGATTTAAAAAGAATCAAATACAAAAATCCGAATACAAATACAAAAAATCCGAATACAAAAGACCTAGAATAAAATAAAAAAAATAAAAAAGACCTAGAATAAAATAAAAAATAATATATATATATATATATATATATATATATAGATATTCTATATATATATATATATATATATATATATATATATATATCAGTGGCTACTCGAGGATTTAATTTTAGTAATTGATAAAAAAAATAAATTAATACAGGAGTTCAGATTCAGATAATTTAAATTTACGTTCAGTAATTAATGTATAATTTCTGTCTAGCAGAAATGCAACTGTAATGCGCAGAGCGAAGAGCTGGGATCACATAGTGATGTGCCGAATCAGCGTGATTCTTGTGTTGTGGGAGCAAGAGTATGAGGTAGATAATTCAAGTTATTTTAAACATGATAATCAGTGGTGTAGTCGTGCAAATAAGCGTACGGGACTCTAAAGAAAGCAGATACCAGTACGATTTACAGAACAAAAATCGCTTGTTTTAGGACCTGTCACAATTTTTTTGTTATTTATTTCTAGAAAAAAGGTGCAAAGGCTATCAATCCTGATGGATAATGTTTAAAGGGCAGCATCCCCTTCTAAATCTCCTGACATGCGTGATGCGACGCGACCATTTGAAAACTCGTTCTAGAAGCCAGACTTATGGAAATGTTTCCCAACGACAGCACTTGATCCCACGGGTGCGTTTGATTTCAAGGTGGGATAATTTTGGACCGTCCAGAATTTGAAAAGAAACCATCTATCTGCGATTCACCAGCATATAAAAAATTCGTAGATGAAAACACATTCTCTTTAGGATCTGCAATTACGAAATAAAATCCAAAAATAAAAGCTTTTTTGATCCTGCAACCTTTTCAAAAAAAAAAAAATAGGTGAGAATTAACGAAACCTTTTGTATAAGCTAGTTCTCTATTACATTTTTTTAAAAATTAAGTTAATGTGTTGTCAAAATACTCTAGCGATTTCTTCTAAAGTTCTAATGTTTGGGAGTTTCTTCAGGTGAACAACAATTTTTGAATTAATAATTTGGTAGATCGGTTGAATTAAAAAAAATTGGTTGAATTAAAAAATTGGTTGATAATTTAGGTGTGCGGGGAATTATAAATTTAGGCAGGCAAGAACCATTACATGACGATATATATTTCACTCAGAAGTATTTGGTAGGACTTTAAGCAATCTAAAATCTCAAGAAAGCCGCATCACGTCCTCAATGCCCAGTGAGTTCCCCATCCTGTGCCAAGTTCTGATATTTTGTATAGTTACACGTGCTTTATCGATGCAATATAATAGCTTTTATTATTTTCAAAACTTAAATATCAGTTGATCGATTAATTTAATTACATTATTCAACTACCACCATTACTAAATTCACTATGAAAAAAATAAAGCTCCAGTTTCGATATAAATGTGATGAACTATCTTCAAAAAAATCAGTAGAAAATATGTTTTATTTTCTCCTTTCATCTTGGATTTCTTTTTTACAATTGTCTTTATATTAACACTGGCGGACTACGCTGCCTATTATACCAATACTCTCCCTGCATTTGAAAAGGTATCTCGGTTGAAGTTCATATACTATGGTTCAAATAATCTTTTCTAAAGACAGAAACTATTCAGGCCAACTTATTTTTTATGGTTTATCACAATGATTAATACCATAGTAATATAAAGAGGTAATATACAAAACGGATGAGACTACGCTCTAGGATGTAACTTCAAAATGTTCATTTAGTAACTTTGGATTCGCTTTCTTGAAATATTATGCAGGAAAAAATTGTGATGCTATATTTTTCGAAATGAAGAACTGCATTATATGAGTGTGCGATTAGACTGGTTCAGTTTTTGTTTATTTTGTTATTTATTACCCGCCGACCTACCTATAGGTAAGGAAAGTTTTATTAGAAAGTCGCTTTTATCAACAGCAGAACTATATCTTCAGAATGTAGTTTCATTTTTATTAAATTTAATAACTAGTGAGTATACCCGGCCTTATTCGGGATTAAATTAATTTCATCTAATATTTCTTTTAAATGATACGCCTATATGTATAGCTTATATACCCGAGCGTGCTCGGATTCAAATACTTTTGTATAGATGATAAATATTACATTAAAATCCTTTCATCTGGAAGAATGCCTTTTATATTATAACTGAGAACATCAATTGACGACTAAACGATTTTAAAAACGCCGAAACTACTCATTCCTCGTACATTTATTATATAAGAACTTAATTTTTTTTTTTACAAATACTGAAGTATAAGAAAGGTTTTAGTTGACTTTTTAAGGATAAATTACTTTTAATTAATAAAAAACATGAAAATAAACCAAATCAAAAATTTTTTCATGGTATAAATCAGGACAATTGTCTGTTTGTAATTTTTTGGCAACAGTTCTTTTCAGTATGCATTTTTGTTCATCAACATTAAAAAAATATTGCTAAATTATGTACAAAAATTAATTTTGAAAAATTTATTATAATGAGAGGGGAAAATTGTAATGGAAATGAACGAAGCACTGAAAAGCTAATATTTTAAAAAATTTGCGTAAAAACATTTCAGATAACATTTTCTGGAAGATATATGCGCTAAAACGCCAAAATCTTGCTAAATTTTTTTAATTAACTTTGGACTTTGAACGTTGACCTTATCTTTTTTAAGACCTCATGCATAAAAAATATGTACACAAACAATCAAAGCCACAGCCCCACAAGTATAGAGATCAAGGCTACAACGACTTACATTAATCCAATGCTTGCCTCTAATGACATTTCTGAGAGTGCTGTTGTCAAACACTATTCTATCTGCTTACAAAAACCCTTTACTATCTTTGCCTTGTTGGAATTTGAGAGATTGACTTAAGTTTCTTTTACACGCTAAAACAATAACCTGACCCTGTAATACCTAAAGTTATATACTCTCAATTAAAATATTATTTATTTATTATTTTAGGAAACACAGGTAAAAAAGACAGTAGGTGATATTAATTTGCATGATTTTTAATCTAATTAAATAAGCTTAATTAAGAACCAATGAAAAGATTGCCAAACTGATATTTGAAAAAAAAATAAGCAGGAATAATAATGGTAGTAATTGCACCAAGTTACCAGCAACAAGTATCATTAAGTTTACTATTTTAAAATCGTTCAGTAAGTCAACTTATCAAATTTGAAAAAATTAATAAAAATTGAAGGAAAATAACATAAATAAAATTAATCATTAAAAGGTACCACTTTGAACTTTAAGATGGTACAAAACAATTTTGGGGATCATTGTCTTCGAACTTGAAAACGGTTTTGCTAATTTTTAATTAACTGACTGTTTAATCAATTTTGCGCTTTGAAAAAGTTGACAGTAATCTTCCCTTGTCTTAATTAATAAGTGTGCAAAAAGTTTGGCTGAAATCAGTGTCGTGGTTTAGAGATGTGAAAAACATACAAACTACATGTACCACAATGACTTTATTTATATATTAAGGTAAAGATATTCTTACAACTTCAGAGATGTGGAATACAATGATATATTTTTTGTTACGTAAGTATTCCTCCCACCATCCTGTAAGAAAATCTGACATGTTTGGATTTTATTTAAGTCTCAGCCAATTATAAACTGTTTAGAATTTCACAGTAAGAAAAGTGTTTTTTTTTGCTGAATTGCTGTGGATTATTTTTAAATGAACATTTACCCAACGTAAAATTCTGAACTAGGGGAACTTTGGTGTTAGATAATATTATTGATTTTAATTTAAATTCAGTTGGTTATTATTTAGGAAACCATACTATCATATGAAACATCCATTATTCAAATTTCAGGATTTGCACTTGGAGATTTATTCTACAATCAGAACTTAAGTTTGGCAAAAAAATCAATCTATCAAATTATATGCTTTTTTCTTCCAGTTTCTAAAGAGCTATATAAGTAATATATTCTTACAATTTTTTGACAGAATGGGAAGTTTATACTTTGTCCATTTCTCCTTTTCTTATACAGCCAAAAGGCCAGGGACCCTCTCTACATGTAATGTTGAATGTGAGGGGCCTAATCACTGCGGTTTTTGGCATGGGAACCCCTGCAGTCTCCTGCATCAGAAATACCATATTTTTTTTGGCAGAAGGGTTGTAAGATTTGAAAACATGACGTACAACTTCTTCATCATGCCATCTCTCTAGGAAAAAGCATTTTGTAAATTACGAGGTACCTTATTACGCCAGAGTCTCCAAGGGATAATTGAAAATGAATCGGATTTAACCTTTTATCATTAATACCACTGGCTCTTATCATGAGAAAGATTTTGCATATTTAAGAATGAAAAAAAATAGCTTTTTGGAATACGATAATCAATAAGATTTCTTTGTCAGTTTAATAATTTTAAAATCATTTTATATATATTTCACAACGATACTTTTCATCGGTTTTTTGTTGCTGTATTTAGACACACGTGCATTAAATATCTTTACTTCATTTTTTCTCTATTCTATGCTAACTACGATTAAGAATAATTTTTAAACTTAATATAGACGAACAGCGATATCACTATTCAACATTATCATAATATACAAGGTTCGAATTTTTTTCTTTTAAGAACGTGCACCTTTTTTTGGCAAAAATAGAATTCTGGTTCAACGATTCAGAAAACATATTGGCAACGAAATGTACCTTTAGGAGTAACGAGACGCATCCCTTCCTCCATTTTGCTCTATGACTTATCAGTGTTCTTTTGTATTAACCTCTCCAATCTCCCATATTAACTGAAGAGACCTGTGCTGCCCTAGTGGATATTGAAGAATGGTCCATTAAATAGACTTCGACCATGCGGCCCTTGGGGCGCATGAACATATTAAGCAGTCATCTTCTTGGGGAGTTATACCTGGAAAAGGTACGAATACAAATGTTGTTGTTAAAGCAGTTTTGAAAATATTGGTCAAGACGTTCTTTAAACCAAGGAAATCCAAAAACGTATTTCAATTATTTATGCAAGAAAATCTTTTCTTGGCACAATGCATTTCTTGCATAAGAATTTCGATAATGTAAGAGCAATTTAAGATAGCAATACGTAACTGAAAATCAGTAAATGA
>BGPR01005178.1:0-24387 GCA_013235015.1 Araneus ventricosus | reverse complement strand
GGAGCGAGCAGGGGGTGTAACTACCTAGTTATTTTTAAACATGATAATCAGTGGTGTAGTCGCAAAATAAGCAGTGCCGGGACGCTCTAAAAAGCAGTACCGGTACGCTCTAACCAGGGTAACAAAAAACGCGCTGTTTTAAGGACGTTTTCACAATTTTTTGTTATTTATTTCTAGAAAAAAAAGGGGTGCCGGCTCCACTATAACCCTGATGATAATGTTTAAAGGCTAGCATCTTTCTTCTAAATTTTGACATGCGTGATGCGACGTGCACCATTGAAAACTCGTTTTAAAAAATTGTACTGAAATGAAATTTGTATCACTGAAAAGCCAATATTTAAAAAAAAATATGGTGTAAAATCAGTTATTGTTATATAACATTTTCGGAAGATATATTCGCTAAAACGCCAAAATCTTGCTAAATTTTTAATTAACTTTTTAGACTTTGAATAGTTGTCAGTTACCTTTATCTTGTTTTTAAGACCTCATGTGCATAAAAATATGTACAATAAACATTCAAAACCACAGCCTCCCAACTACAGAGGTTAAGACTACAACGACTTACATTAAGCCAATGCTTGCCACTAAACGATATATCTGGAGCGTGCTGTTGTCAAACATCTATTTCATCTGCATACAAAAGCTTTACTATCTTTGCCTTTGTTGGAATTCGAGTGATTGACCTATGTTTTCTTTTAGGTATAGTTAAAACACAACTCCGAATCTCGTAATACTCAAAGTTATATACTATTACTTATTTATTATTTTTTAGGAAACGCAGGTAAAAGATGGCAGGTGATATTAACTGCAGCGATTTTTAATCTAATTAAATAAGCTCTAGAATTCTTTAAGAACCAATGAAAACATTGCCAAACGATATTTGAAAAAAAAAATAAGCAGGAATAATAATGGTAAAGTAATTACACCGTTGCCTACCAACTGAGTATCATTAAGTTTGCTTTATTTTAAAATCGTCTGCGTGTGAACTTTTTATTAAATTTTGAAAAATTAATAAAAAATTGAAGGAAAAATGTCACATAAATAAAATTGGTATCATTAAAAAGGCAAAATTTTGAACTTTAAGATGGTATAAAAATAATTTTCGGGGGATAATTTGTTCCGAACTTACAGCGGAAAAACGGTTTCGGTTAATTTTTAATTAACTGACTGTTTAATTAACTTTTGCGCTTTGAAAAGTTGACAGTAATCCTCCCCTTGTCTTAATTAATAAGTGTGCAAAGTTTGCTTGAAATCAGTGCCGTGGTTTAGGAGATGTGGAAAATACATACAAACTTACATACCCACAATGACTTATTTATATTAAGGTAAATATTATCTGCCATAACTTCAGAGATGTGTGGAATACAATTATATATTTTTGTTACGCAAGTATTCCTCCTACCATCCCATAAGAAAATCTGACATTTAAAGTTTGATTTATTTAAGTGTGTACCAATTATTAACCGTTTTAGGAATTTCATTGCAGAAAAGTGGTTTTTTAATAGAATGTTTGTGATTACTTTTAAATGAACTATTTCACCTAACGCAAAATTCTGAACTAGGAAAGCTAGATAATATTATTGATTTTAATTTGAATTCAGTGGGCTATTATTTTAGAAGCATAATTACTGTTGGCGAAACATCCATTATTCAAATGTTCAGGTACACACTTGGAATTTATTCCGTCATAAGCTTAGTTTGGCAAAAAAAAATCAATCATCAAATTATATGCGTTTATTTTCAATAACTTTCTAAAACTAGCTAAAAGTAATATATTCTATACAATTTTTTGACAGAATGGGAAGTTTATACTTTTGTCCGATTCTCCTTCTTTACAGCCAAAGGCAAAGCAGGACCCTCTCTTTTGTAATATAAGAATGTGAGGGGTCACTGCGGTTTTTTATGGGGTAGGGAACCCTTCAGTTCTCCTGAAGTACCAGAAAGTACCATTTATTTCCTTTTTGGCAAGAAGGTTGTAAATTTGATGAAAACGATGACGTCACAACCTAGTAAACATCAGCGCCATCTCTTAGGAAAAAGCATTTTTAAAATTGAACTAGGCAAGCCTTATTGAACGAGGAGTCTCAAAAGGATAATTGAAAATGAATCGGAATTTTAACCTTTTATCCTTAATAACTCCGCAGCATATTATCACATGAAAACATTTTGCACCATTTGAAAATGAAAAAAAAAAATAGCTTTTGATAGAAACAGATATTTAAAGATTTCTTTGTCCAGTTTTAATAATTTTTAAAAAATATTTTTAATTATATTTCACAACGATACTTTTCATTGTTTTTGTTGCTGTATTTGAACACACGTGCGTTGCGAAAATATTTAATTCATTTTTCTGTGCTATTGCTGCTATGCAATTAAGAATGAATTTTTAAATCTAATATACAGACAGGCGAATCAACACTAAAACATTATTATTATTACAGAAAATCTTGTCTAATTTTGGAATCTTTATGGTGAGTGGTCTTCGATAAAGTTCACCATTCGATTCCTTATTCATTTCTTCCTTTTTGAACAATTTTTACTTTCGAAATTCATTTTTATATATTTTTATGTGTTTTAAATATTATCGTTTCAACCTTCTGTTGATGCAATAACTTGAGGCTGTTGCTTTCGTACGATTAAAGATGTATTGTCATTGTTCTTGTCTAAATTTGCTGTTTTTTTGTCTTTACGTTTTTCTTTCTTTTTGTTTCATTTTAATTTTTGTTTAGTTTATCTAATTATCATGCTACGATATTTCGGGCTAAAGGTTCGAATTTCCTTTTTTTTTTTTTAAGAACGCAGCTTTTTGGCAAAAATAGAATTCTTGGTTCAAACGATTGAGAAACATATCACAAGGAAACAAAATTTTAGGAGTAACGAGACGCATCCCTCCCCATTTTGCTCGAAGTCTTATCAATGTTCCTTTCATATTAACTTCTCCACTCCCATTAACTGAAAGAGACTCGTGCTGCCCTCTAGTGGATATTGGAGAATGTTATCCATTAAATAGACTTCGACGAACAGGGCCTCTTGGGACACCTTGAACATATTAAGCAGTCGTCTTCTAGGAGTAATACTCTGAAAAGGTACGACACAAATGCTGTTGTTAAAGCAGTTTTGAAATATTGGCCAAGACGTTCTTTAAACTAAGGAAATCCAAAACGTGAGGATACATTTTACTATTTAGTGTACGAAAATCTTTCTTGGCACAATGCATTTCCTTGCATAAGAATTCTTCGCTAATGTAAGAGCAATTAAGATTGTTCCCGTCTGCTATATTACCACAGCATTAGTAATTAAAAAATAATTATGTGACAAATGCATCTGAGCAATAAGTACAGCGCCAACTGTTGTTGTAAGGCGCCAACTCTAAAGATTCAGTTAGAAATGTGAAATCAAGAAGTGAACTTCTACAAAATGTTCAAATCCGAAACCCCATTGTAGTAGTTAGAAATTAATGTAAATATGTATACGTTGTGTGGTCATGTTTGTGTTTGTAATAAATCTTAAATGTTTCAAAAGAGCTAGCCAGTTTTATTTTTGGCTCCCAGCGTAGAGCCAGGCGTGTAGATAAACTGTCATAATTTTAATTTCAGAAGAATATGTAAATACCATTAAGTTCCGATAATAATGCAATTATATTAGATATAATTATTTAAACATTGTAATCATATTTTAATTATACAAGCATCAAAACCCTCAAGATTATTCTAATTGATAAGCAGAAAAATCAAATATAAACAATCTGAAAATAAATGATTAAGAGAAAATGGCTACAAAATTTTAGCAAATTAACGAATTTTATAGAGTTGTTTTAGTACAGTACAATTAGGTCAAAACCCAAACATCCAAAAAGAAAAGTGCTTTTCAGCGCCAAATTGTTCCATACCCTCACAGTAGTAAGTGGTAAAAAGTCACACGACCTCGAGCGTCGGGTTTCGGGGGGAGGGGGGAAAGAAGGTGAAATGGTCATTTTTCACTGTTATTCGAAGATCTCTCGAAAACTATTCAGTTTTCAAATTACAAGTGATTTAAAAAATTAAAGAGCGTATAATTCTTTACAAATACTTACTTTTATTTTTCTTCCAGCTTTAATAGTTTCCCAGATAATGGGTCTCAAAGGTTGCCTCCATCTTGGATTTCTTATCCCTTTTTTAGTTTTCCTTGAATATCTTGAAAACTATTCAATATTCAAACTACATATGATATAACAAATTAAATAGCTTACCATTCCCTACAAATGGATGCTTGATTTTTCTTCAAGATTAATATTTTTTGAGTAAATGGTCTTAAAGTGGATGAGTTTGTAAAAAATCTTATTTGACAGTCCAGTCAGAGAAGGGTTTAAAAAAAAATATTAAATCTCATAATTTTGAAAATTGGCACACTTGTTCATGAGGGGCTTTTGATGAACATACTAAAAGCCCCAGGTCCTTGGGGGGGGGGGGGGGCGGCGGCCGCCATCTTGGATTTCATACGCCTTTTTTAGTTTTTCCTGAATATCTCAAAAAGTATTCAATTCAAATTACAATTGATTTAAAAAAATTAAAGAACGTAAAATTCATTACAAATACATACTTTTGTTTTTCTTCTAGCTTTAATAGTTTCCGAGATAATGGGTCTCAAAGTCTATCGCCATCTTGGATTTCATCCCTGTTTTTTAATTTTTCTTAAATATCTCGAAATTTATTCAATTTTCAAATTTTATGTAATAAAAGCATTCGTTTGTAGGTAGTTTTACACTCTTTAATTTGCAGATTACATGTAATTTGAAAATTAAATTGATTTCGAGATATTCAAGAAAACTAAAAAAGGGGGATGAAATCCAAGAAGGCGATAAACTTTGAGACCCATTATCTCGAAAACTATATATTAATAAAGCTGGAAGAAAACAATAGATGTATTTGTAGGACTTTTACGCCCTTTAATTTGTTACATCAATTATAATTTTAAAAATGACTATTTTTCCAGATATTGAGGGAAAACTAAACAAAGGGAATGAAATCCAAATGGCGTTACGAGCTCACCCCCATGTCCGGGGACTTTTAGTATGTACATCAGAAGCCCCTCACGAAAAAGTGTACCAATTTTCAAAACTATACGACTTAATTTTTTTTTCAAACCCTTCGTCGACTGAACTATCAACTAAGATTTTTAAAAATTCATCCACTTTGAGACCAATTGTCTCAAAAACTATTAAAGCTTGAAGAAAAATCAAAGCATCCATTTGTAGGGCATGGTACGCTTTTAAATTTGTAAATTCACATATAATTTGAAAATTGAATATTTTTCGAAATATTCAGGAAAAACTAAAAAGAGGGGAGGAAATCTAAGATGGTGGCAACCTTTGAGACCCATTATCTGGAAAACTATTAAAGCTGGAAAAAAAGTTTTCGAGATATCTTTGAAAAACTGTGAAAAATGACCATTTCGCCCTCTTTTCACCCGCCTCCCTTCCCCCGAAACCCGACGCTCGATGTCTTTTGACTTTTTACTACTTACTACGGGGAGAGTATGAAATGATTTGGCACTAGAGAGAACTTTTGTTTTGGGACGTTTAGGTTTGGCCAATTTTTAGGCTAATTGTACTCTACTATTTGTGTCAGGAAACAGATGTCAGCTGTTTTAAAAGGTTTTTTTTTTTTTTTTTTTTTTTTTTTTTTTTTTTTTTTAACGGATGGAAAGTCTTTGCGGACAGCAAAAGGTACAGTACGATGCTTTAATGAATTGGTTTGTGGTCTTTTAGTTTTTTTGGAAGGTTTCAGTTCAACCAAACTGTACCTAATTGGGTGTAATTTGTTATTTAAAATTTGCCCAACCACAGTACATTGTATAATAGACCACTTATAAAAAAAATTAATTATTGTTTAAAAAATTCGTTAGGTTTTTTTCTGAAATGTTCTGAGAAAACAGATTAAAAATGTGTATTATGCAAATGGTTTCCTGTTGCGTATCTGCACCAAATTTTCCATCGGTAAACATGAATATTAACACATAGAATGGGAAAATGAATGGTCCAATTTGGGGAATGAGTTTTTATAATTGGATTGATGATACAATTTTAATATGCTATTTTTGGCCTTCTTTAAAGAGTATTTCTTGAAAGGTTAGTTACTTTTTTGGAGACAGATAAAATACAAAAATATATTTTACTTTTTTTATTTTTTTATTTAAGTTATTTCTCTATCACTGTACATTTAAAAAATGTTTGGGAGGATCAAATACGATAACCTTCCATTACATTTTTAATATTTCTAACTTTCAATGCATGAACCAGTGATTTCAAACAAAAGAATGGCTACTAATTAAAATTACTATTACATATTTGATGCACCTCAATGCGTAGAAGTGAAAACAATATCACCAACAGGAAAATATTTGAAATGCATGAATTCGGTAATTATATATTTATTATTTGCATTAAGGTTAATATCAATACCAAAGAATATCAATGCAGATGCATAGACAGCAAATCGTTGCTTAACAAGCAAGTAAATGTCCAGCGTAAGAGAATTATTAACAGTTATTAATCATCAGACAAATAGATAACTTCAGGAACAACAATTATCCCAGTTGGGGGGGGGGGGCATATTGCGGCGAAAATAAAGAAACAAACAACAATTAGAAGAAATATACAGGTTTTTTTTTTTAACTGACACTACTCAGAGCCATCTGTAGCTCGATCCATCATCTCAAATGCAATCAAATTCGATACGGAGACTATAGACGACATGGGGAAAAAAGTCTGTAATAAAAAAAATTAGATCTGAAAGCTGCCAATAGGAGAAAATGCAGCGCTATTTTAGTCTACACAACTGAGAATTAGACAAATGAATAACAAAGAAGAAATATTGGTACAAAGTCGCATTAATACAGCAAATGAACTTCCTGAAAGGGTTACAGAGATGAAATTACAGTGCACCATACTTCTTTATTCAATAAAAATGCTTTCTTGGCGAAGGCATTGTGATGACCCTTGAATGTGATTCAATGTGACCATCCTTTTCGTGGACCACACAAGGCATTCTGTACACAACAATCTCCATGTCCATTAGCCCCGGATCTAACCACAAGCAACTTTTTCCTGTGGTTATTTGAAGTCTAAGGTCTATCTTGGTGGGGTCCCGACGTTGACAACCTTAAAGACAACATATTACGGACTGGGCAGAGCATTCCTGGCGACATGTTACTTTCGGTCGTCGAGAATGTTCTGTACAGGATTCAATGTGTGGTTCACAAGAAGGGTGGTCACAATGAAAGAAGTCTGTTGCTATGGTGCTTTGTAATTTCATCTCTGTAACCCTTAGCGGTTTTGCACATTGAAATATCTTCTTTGTTATTCATTTGCCTAATTCTTAGTTGTGTATACTACAACAGTGCCACATTTCTCCTATCGGCGACTTTCAGAACTATTTTTTTTCTTACAGAATATTTTTCTCCATGTCGTCTTTAGTCTCCATACCAAATTTGATGGCATTTGAGCTGATAGATAGAGCTAGTAGTGTCAGTTTTAAAAAAATGCCCTGTATTTTATGAAAATCAAAAAGTTAGAAAAAAAATCTAATCAGTAATGCTACTTTGACTGTCGTATTATTTTTCTCATATTTCAGTTGCTTCAAGATTTGTTTTTAATTTTAACCATGACAATACGCACACAAATTAATTTAATTAATATTTCCACTTAACGGTAAGGCATCATGTAAATAAATTACAATTAAAAATATGAGTAAAATATATAATATTTTCATTTAATATGAACGACAAGATGTATGCTTAAAAAAACACTTTTTTATATATATCAGCCTTTTTTCTATATTTACTTAGTGCAAAAAAATAAAATAGCGGATGCTTTTGTCTAAGTACCTTACCTTACTTTAAACTATGTGATATGCCTGTTAACGCCCAGAGTCCTATTTATAGGACATTTTACCTCCGCGGCTAAACCGAACGCATACCATTTTTTTTTTTTTTTCTGCTTTGTCTAAGAAGTCAATAAGTATTTCCAAATCCTAAACAGATTTAAACTCTTATATGCCACCAGTTAACCAGATTTTGAAGTCAAAATGTCATTTTGGGAGTTTTTGTTTTTCCTTAGATTTATTTTCAAATTAATACAAGGGATGTAAAAGTAATTTTTATGTTTTGCTGTTTTAATATATTTTTAAAATTTTTTAATATATGTTTATAAAGAGTTTTTTAAAATGGTTTGGTACCGATTTTTTTTATTATTTTTCTAAAAAAATAATTTATTTTTTCGAAATTGAGTTTAACTTCACAGCTACTTAGTCTTGAAGTTTCTAACGCAATTTTAGAGAATTTTACTGAAATCCATGCTTTAAATTAAGTTGTACATTAAAGATTCTTTATATTGGTGCGAAATAAATGGTTTATATTCACTGCTATTCATCCCATTCCTGCTTACTTTTTAAACTCTTTGTAAAGACAGTTCAATGGAAGATAATTTTTAAAAAAGAAAATAAATTCCTGGCATCAAATGAGTAACTTGATTACTAGTAATACAACACAGTATCGAAATTATAAGATGAAGATAATGGGTATTTTTATTCGACTATTCCAACATCACATTCTTATTCATTTCGTGAATAGACATTTAATGTCTCTTTACATTAACTTCTCCTTTTGTCACTGAAAGACTAGTGGCGTCATCTAGCGGAGAGTAAGTAATGCTATTTATTAAACCAACTGTTCGTCGCTTCTCTTGGGACACCTTTGATATAAGCAACGAGTCTTCCGCTGTCTTCTAGGAATCATATAGGTGCTACAAAAGCACTTTTGAAATATTACTGTGGACACTCTTTCAACAAAGGGAATCCAAGAACGACTAATGTATCTTGATACTTAGAGGGGGAAAGCCTTACTTGGCAAATTATATTTTGTTTGATAAGATTATTTCAAAAATAATAATGATTCCTTCTGCTGCATTATTTGGGCATTAATGAAAAAAAATAAAAATTTTCTCGCAGGAGTTAATTAGATTTAATTACTTAAACATCTCTATCATTAAAAATAATAATAAGTTAAAATCATTGATTGCAGCACATTCTAAAACGGTATTCACATAATGAACGAAGAAATGACAAGAGACAATTAAAGCAACATTATAGGTATATTATATCTACCAGATTAGATGACAAGAAATTTTAATCATTGATTTAAAAAAACAATCGTTTTCTTCTCAAGTTCCCATCATTTTTAAATCATTGACTCATGTAGCTACTGCAATAAACGATTCAATTCTGCTAAACATCAAAACTTTCTAAGCTATTGTAGTTCAAATAAAGATTTTGCAAGTGTAAATAAACCATTAAATTAGTAAATAGAGAAAAATGTTCTTTAAAACTAATATGTCAGAGTACTAACGTTTTATATATTTTTTATGACAAAGCAAAATAAATGTTAGGCTGTTAATAATGCATATTTATTGCTTTATATATATATATATTTTTTTTTCATAAAAGTGTTGAGTGAAACATATTTTCAAATTTGCACATGTTGTGAACCTCCTGAATCTTTTCTTTTAAACTAGAAAATCACCCGTCGTGGTATGACGAGTACAAATTGCTTCTTCATTCGACAGATTTCCCGTCAATTTTGACGTGTTTAAATAGATATATATGCGAGAGAAATGTTTAACATTGATGGAAAACAAATAAAATAAGCATATGTTTTATGACAGGAATTTTTTTTTTATTTACATTTCTCACAAAGCACTTCTCTGCTTGTCAAACGTTGCCAAAAAATATTATCAAATTATATCATCACGATTGCAATAAATAATCAGATGATCGTGGCGTCCAAACTACATTGGCATACAAAAGTTAAGAAACATTTCGTAAAATGCGAGAAATTTGCAATTAATACGAAAACTGCTTCGAAATCAGTTCTGGAGAATCGTGTGACGTTCAATAGAGTATCATATACGTACATATTACAGTGAAGATTCGGTCACGAAAGCAATTAGGGGGACCACCAGAAAGGGATGAAGACAGAAATGGAGTTTCACCCGTCCTGTTTCCAGAAAGCTGATAACGAGATGTAACTTTTATCAATGGTTATGGTTTAATGTGCATAATATTTACATGCATTTTCGTAAGCATAGCACAAATATTCGGGAAGATATAAATGTTTCTTTAAAAAATCCCAAATTTTTCCGCATGTGTTTTGCTTATAACATGCAGAGTTTTCATTCAAATTATTCGAAATTTGCAGAACACTTGACAATATGTTACAGAAGTATTGTATCAATAATACGTTGAATATTAGGGGAAATGTGAGTGTTTGTACTAAATAATTTTTTACTGCGCATGTGCGAGACGCAGCTGAAGTTTTTTTTCATAACTTCAAAGCCAGATATATAGAGCAACTTCTTTTAAAAAACTCCAGTTGAATTCCATTAAAATTCAGAAAGTGGTGAGGTGAATTTCAATTTTTCAATTTTTTTTCCCTCCATTATTATTCGGTTGATTGATTCAGATTTAATGGCGCAAGAGCTATTCTTGTCTAAACTGCGCCAATCAAATCCATTATTATTCGGATACGCGCAAGAAAAAAAAGTTATGTTTCCGATGTTTAATTTATCAGTTCTTGCAATTTTTTTTTTTCTCTTCATATGCTATACTTCCCTGTACGTCAATCAATCTGGATGTACATAAAGAAAAAAAAGACGAACATACATACAAAACATATACTCACAAAAAATTGTTCTTTTATATATAGGGATTGTACGACACATTGTTTAAAAGAGTTTGCAATAAATATTCTTTTTCCAAACTTCTCGCATTTTCATTCAAACCATATTGTTATAAGGTGATAAAAAGGCTAAATTTGATTCAACATAAAATTTCTATTACGAAGTAGCGGACTTCGTTAATTTTGGAACGCAGGCCTTGTGCGTTCCAGAAACCAATTATGAGGGATTGCAAGTAAATGGTGCTATTGAATTTTAGGCCGTATTATTTTTAGAATTGGTAATTTGAACGCATTCGCTGAAAAGGATATATGATAAATCGGTTCCAGTGGTAGCTTCTCTCAGGGCTGGGAGCGCTTTTTTAAACACTTGGAGTAAAAGGGGTGGGTGGAGACCCAATCTTCTTTCATAAAGAAAAGGACCACTGAGAGTATTTCAGTGAAGGAATTATCCCAAGTTTCACTGGGAACCGTTGGGTTAATTTTGAAGTTAGAATTTGGAGGATTGAGGTGGGGGGAAGGGTTTGTTTGCTCCTTGGTTTTTCATGCTGAAATTTCAGCGTAAGACAATTCAGACGAAACTTTCCGAGAGCTCAGAGGTGGCTGCGTCCTGGTGGAGGTGTCAATGCTATTTTGGTTTGATTTTTGCATTAATTTGGCTCTATAATTTTTTCTGCCAGCTGGTTTAGGGAAACGGGGGCATTGGCGCGTGATCTCCCGAGCAATTCGCACATTTGAGAGGTTCTTCGAAATCTTTTGGACATTGCCCGGCCGAATGGGACCCTGCACATTTAACGCATCTGAAGGACAATTTACACCCTTCTGATGAGTGAAAAAAGCCATAGCACCTGAAACATTACGAGATTTGGCCTTTTCTGCCTCTATAGGGTTCGAAGGAAATATCCGTACCGAACATTTAGGTGAAGGAATAGTTAAGGCAAGGTAAGTACGTTTTTATGCGCAAGGGCCAGATTTGACCATACTGCACCAAACGCTCGTTGATCACGAATCGCACAGGCAAGTTATTAAAAAATTCGATAAAAGTAGACAATGTCAAATCAAGTAATCAACTTAGTATCTTTTAAAAAGTCTTCTCTACTGGAGGGGTTACCTCAATTGGCGCGTTATCTACAGCAAACTTTTTGGGGTTGCGGACAATTAAGTGCTTTGTAAGACCCCAACCAGAGTCACCACTAATGGGGCATCCACCACTGACTTTGCTATTACACGAAGTGTAAATTACCTTAGTATTGCAAGAGCAGAAAATGAGCTTTCCAGTGACCACCTTCCAGTAAGATTCTGGCTCGACACAGCTACTGACCCCACCATTCCCAATCCTTTGTCCTCAATTGGAAAAAATTCCAACATCTTATTTTAACCAATAATACGGTTGATTTCTGTCCTCTTAAAGATGACGATATTGAAAAGGAGATTATCCGATTCACCAACGAGCACTTAGAAGCAATTAAAGCCTCGGGTACACGGGTAAAAAATAAACGTGAAGAATTTTCCTTGGAAATTAAAAGACAGACAAAAATCAGAAATAAACTTCAAAAATTTTTTCAAAAATCTAGAGATCCCCATGATAAAAATTTATCAAATAGAGCCCATAGCAACTTAATAAACTCCATTAGGAGGCCTATCTAAGGCGTGAAACTGACAAAATAACCGCACTAAATCCCACAGACGGATCAATTTGGCCACAGGTCAAAACCTACCACAAAATCCCCCTACTCCTTACGCCTAATACAATAGTTTACACCAACCATGAAAAGTCGAAGCTATTGCCGATGTACTGGAGCAACAATTCAAACCAACTGACCTTCCCCACCCACCCACTGACTATCTTGTCAAAAGGAATTTCAAAAAAATTTCAAAAAAACCCTGAGAACTCTTTCGATCCCTGCCCCCCTTTCTGAAATAGCCGATTACATTGATAAACTTACAAAGGGTAAAAGTCCCGGCAAAGACGGCTTCACAAACCTAATGATCAAAAGAATGCCAATCAAATCCATAATTAAGCTAACTGAAATAATTAATGCCATTCTCAAACTTCCCAAATCAGTGGAAGACTGCTATTGTAGCCCCAATCCTAAAACCTGGTAAAAACCCCAGGGACCCAAGTAGCTACCGGCCCATTAGTTTACTCTCTTCGCTGAGTAAAAAAGCAGAGGCAGTCATTCTCAAAAGCCTTACCGAAGCCACGGAAGACCAACTTATCCCTTTCCAGTTTGGGTTTAGGAAAAACTTATCAACTGTACAACAACTTTTGAGAATCACGGAGGTCATACGTGAGGGAATGAATAAAGGTTGGGACACCGGAGCAGTGTTCCTTGATATCGGCAAGGCGTTTGACAGAGTCTGGACGGACGGCCTGGTATACAAACTCATCGAACTACGGGTCCCGGGTAGCATTATTAGGCTCATAGCTACCTATCTACGAGGAAAGCACTGTGCCATTCGAGCAGGGAATTCTCTCTCCTTAGAACGTGCAATAGCTGGTGGAGTAGATCAGGGATCCAAGGTTGGACCATGTTTGTTCAACATCTACGTGAATGATATTCCCAGCCCTAGGAACTGTCAGACAAAAATCTGTCTATTCGCCGATGACACTGCCATTATGAGCACGTAGTGACCCATCTCAACGATTGCCTAGACTAACTGGGAAGGTGGCTAATTAGATGGAAAGTCAAAGTGAAATCAGACAATGCCAATCTGTCTATTTTATGAGGCGGAGGAGTATACCAACCCCACCGAAACTGTACAGGAGACCCATTCCCTAGAAAAACGAAACTAAATACCTTGGGGGTAACTTTAGATAACGGAAAGACCTACAAATCCCATGTAGCCGAGGTAGAAAACAAAATCACTGCAATTAACATAAAACTTTACTACCAGGTGTCCCAAAAATGACTGATGGATTTTGAAAACCAATAAAAGAAAAACGAAACGCGATAGAAATGTATCGTTTGCGGCCTTACGCTTGGGAAACCAGGAAATTTTTTCCCACCAATTTGCATATTAAGTTACCATTTCCGGCAACATGTGGCGCTGCATAATAGCTAAAATAAAAACCGGTATGAAAATGTTTCAAGGACTGTGGCAAAAAAATTAAACAACGATGTTTTCAAAATAACCACCATTTGCAGCTACAACGTGGTGCGGTCTGAGACAAAACTGTCCAGACACCCGTAAAAACATGTCACTTGGAATTGTCTCACATGCTGTACTGATGTGTTGTTTGAGTTCCGCAATTGTATGTGAAGTTTGGCGGTATACCAGGTCTTTTCAAGTACCCCCAAAGAAAAAAGTCACATGGCGTCAAATCTGGCGAATAAGGAGGCCATGCCATGCCACTTCCTGTATGCTTGTCATAATCCAAGGCAATAACACGATCATTGAAATGTTCGCTCAGGAAATCAAATACTGCAGGCGTTCGATGTGGACGAGCACCATCTTGCATGAACCAGGAGGCGTTCCAATGGTCGTCCAAAGCATAATGAATCGCCGCCAACTCATCCATAATCCCAAGATATTTTGCAGAATTTATCGTTTGCTCTAGAAAAAATGGGCCAATTATTTCTTTAGAGGAAATCGCGGCCAGACCGTTACTTTTGGGGAACACAGGGATGAAGGTACAGCAACATGTGGGTTTTCAGTTCCCCAAATGCGCCAGTTCTGCTTGATGACAAAGCCACCGAGGTTAAAATATGCCTCGTCCGAGAACCATATGTTTCCAACATCGATATCACCCTCATCCACAAGCTGCAGTATAGCGTTTGCGAAATCATAGCGTGCTTCAGTGGCATTCACACTCAGGGGTTGGCGAGTCTGGATCTTGTAGGGGAACAAGTGAAGGTTGTGGCGCATGATATGGTGCGTGGTCAATCTTCGGAGTACAGCACGAGATGCAGCACTGCGAACGGATGTCCGGGGCTGCTGTAGGATGACCTGCTGTACGGCATCAGCATTCGACTCTGTAATGGCACTGCGTGGCCGGCCGACACTTCCAATACGGTCATCAATGACGTTCCCCGTTCATTCGAATTTTTCGAACAGAGCCTTTATCGCATTGTCTCACGGGCCTTTCTCAAATCAAATCTCCTTTGGAAACTGCGCCTCGTTTGAACACAACTGTGTTCCAGGCGGTGATACTCCAAAACAAGAAATATGTGCTGTTCCAAGGATAAAATCATTTTCAATAGTTATACTCTTTCACAAGCACTCACAAACAGATTGTGTGGCAAAATACCGAATGAAGATGTCACGAATTCAATTTTTCTGCAGTTCTCGAATACCTTATTGCCGGAAATGGTAACTAAATATGCAAATTGATGGGATAAAATTCCCTGGTATCCGAAGCGTAAGGCCGCAAACGATACATTTCAATCGCGTTTCGTTTTTCTTTTATTGGTTTTCAAAATCCTACAGTCACTTTGGGAACACCCAGTATGTGATGGGGAAAACTCGAAACTCTCATTGAGAAATAAACTACTACTGTACAAGACCTTATGCGGCCCATTATGAGCTACGCATCTCCTGTTTGGGGAGCTGCGGCCAGAACACATATTAATAAATTGGAAATAAACCAAAATAAAATAGCGAGACAGATATCTAATGCATCCTGGGTAGTGAGAAATAAGCAAATCCAAAAAGAACTAAAATTGACCCTATCCTTGATTACTTTAAAAAAATAGCCATTAAATTCTTTCATAAATTAGACAATAGTGCAAACATAGCACTAGCAGAAATTCCAAATCACGACCCATTAGAGCCGAAGAAGAAAAGGCGCCCACGAACTCTGCTGATTAACGCCTAGGTTTAGAGACAGGCAACTAACTGGTCTATTCTCGTACTCCGGTTGGGTTAGGAGCGTTTCGCTTTTCGACCGCGGGACGTTAATGGCTTTTTCGCGACCGAAAGAAGGGGTCTGATTCTCGTACCTCGGTCGTTTCGAACATCTCGCTTTACGCTAGGAAGTGACGTATTTCTGCTGCGCGCAGCAAATCAAGCGATCGTTTGCGATATTTTTGTTTATGGTTTCAGATTCAGTTCGAGTTTTGAATCGCCAAAGGAACTATGAAGAAGCGTACATTTGCTTCCCAATTCGAAAGTATATTGGATTATTTTGAAAAATATCCACAAATTTTAAGTGGGAAAGTTGATCGCATCTTTTCAAAAGACACTAAGAGTAAGAGGTGGGAAGATTTAACTTTTGCTCTTATAAGATGCATTATAATGCATCTTTCTTGCTTTCATAAGTCCATTGTTAAGGGGGGGTTAAACCATTTATCTTTTACAAAATATACGTTTATAATAATATTATACATTTATAGAACATAAATTGTAGTCTTTTTTCCAATATATTGATGTAATTTTACCAGTTTTCTAGAGAGAGGAAAAGTAATAAACTTTTTTCCATGCCAATTATTTTAACATGAATAAATCTTATAAATTAATATTACAAGCCATTTGTTTATTTTTCCAATTACATAAGAAAATAAAACATGAAAAAGTTATTAAATTCAGCAAGTTTTCTCAACATTAAAAAAAATTACATCTTTATTCAAGGAACAAGAAAAATTCTTTTATTGTCAAATTTTGCAATTACTTTGTATATATTTGACAAATTTCTTTGAATTAAAACCCAAATAAAAAAAATTGTAATGATATATACGAAATGAGGAAAGTCATTCCACACTCAATGTTAAAATGTTACCCTAATTTAATTTAATAAGAAAATATTAAGTAATTAAATCTTTAAATGTAATTGATCTTAGCTAATTATCAAATATCATTATTGACTATCTTGATGGAGTAGTAAAAGATTTAACTACTTTTAAAGATTTAATTACTTTAGATTGTCGTATTAAATTATTAGATTAAATTATTTAAATTCGATAAAAGATTTAACTACTTTTTAAGAAATCTAAAGTAATTGATAAATTCTTCTTCAGATTGGTCAAATGGATTACATTTATTCCGATAAACCCTTTCAAAACACAATCAACGTCTTAGCAGCCTCCATTTTAAACGAAAATTTGATAAGTTCTGATATCGAAACAACACTTCTCGCTAGCGAATAGCGTTTACGCCAGGTACAGAGCAGGCGAGAAATCGGAGTCCTTTTTTCGACCGAGCGAGATCCCAACTGGTTGGAAAAACGGGTACGAGAATCGCACTTGTCGTTAACGGGCGGAAAAAGTGACGTCTCCCAACCCAACCGGGGGTACCAGAATAGACCCGTAAAGGTAAGATCCAATCCAGCTATGAAACTGGGAGCGAAACCCGACTGTACCAGTCCTTTTAAGGACTTTTTGGGAACGTCAATCCGCTTAACACCATCCAGATAGACCAAGACAGCCGCCAGAGAGTGACAAGTGAATTAACACCAGTTGAAAATTATAAGGTAAAAATGGGGTTTTTTTATATCTTGCTTTATTCTTATTGTTGTGTGATAGAGACGTATGAATGAAAGAGCGAATGTCTATTCTGAATGGACGCATGCATGAATTATCCAATGCAACTAATCATATTTAATCTTTTAGAATCACCCCCACCAGCTTGCTATATATCAATTTATGTTTAAATCATTTTTTTTTCTAGTAAGGACCATTGGTAAGTAATTTTTAGTATCGGAGATCAAGGACTCCGAGTCCATGCACTTCGTGTAAACCCATTCATCCCTGGTGTCTCTACGCAGATTTCAGAAATCCGAATTCCACATGTCATTTTCACATCCCAGTTCGGAACGTCGAACCTGATGGTTGTGTGTGCGTCCTGAGTAGAGAAGCACGTGCGTACGTTATCTAAGTGCATCCGTGTAGTTTTCTATTATTTTTACTCGGCTTACACCCAGAGTGGATCTATTTTGTGTTGTGAATTACTTCTACCTTTGCTAACGTGCGGAACCCAACCCAACCGGGTGTACCAGAATAGACCCCTCTATTTAATGATGATGAATCTTATGATCCTAGTAGTTATGATAAAACTTGTAAACTAAATCATGTTGTATCTGTAATGACAACAGTAGTGTGTCATTCCCTCACTAGATGGCTGCACTAGTCACGCCAGTTTAAGCCTTACGGCTAAATGAGTAATTTCAATAATTTAAAAATAGAAATAAATATAATTAAGGAAATAATCAAATTGTGTAAAACAATATTATATTTGGGAAAATAATTATAATTTATTCTTTAGATGAATTCCATTATTTTTATAAAGGTTTTATATTTTACATTTTTATATCTGTATGATCTAAATTGTATAACTGTACAATAACTGTTAACCGAACTGGTATGTTTTGTGAAAACGTGATTTTGTCAGAAGACGTTTAGTTAGTGACTACGGGATGTTGTTAGTGCCATTTTGGTGCTTTTCGCTCATGGAAATAAAAGATGTTTAGCGGCTAAAGACTGTCGTTTGTTCAACGCGGCTGATTGATCATATTTTATACACGCAAACTAATCTACCAAGAATTTAAGTGAATAATTAAACTATAATATATCTAATGAATTCAAGCCGCATGCGAATTGCGACAGGAGAAGTTGTGATGATTCGGATACGAGTTGTGTTAATGATAGTAACGATGAAACGCATATTATTGATGATAATGTTAATGACTCGGTATTGCCTGTTGATATATTTAATATAGCTAATAACGATGAATTTAGTAATGAAAAGTGTAATAATGATGCGTTATATGAGGAAAATGTGTTACTTAATGAAATGATTGATAGTACTAAGACTAATAACCACGTACTCTTGGGTAATGTGCAGAGTGAAGACGGGGCGCTGTGATCGCCAACCCCTTCCGAGTTGTGATAAGGAATTTTTTGGACTTTGACCCTCACCGCCAACCCATTCTTAGATTAG
This sequence comes from Araneus ventricosus, assembly GCA_013235015.1. Taxonomy (NCBI): domain Eukaryota; kingdom Metazoa; phylum Arthropoda; class Arachnida; order Araneae; family Araneidae; genus Araneus; species Araneus ventricosus. The sequence continues at coordinate 5,805 of BGPR01005178.1, read as the reverse complement.
ATAAGGAATTTGGATAAGAAATTAAATTATTTTTTGGACTTAGAAAATTTTTCGAGTGCTTTTAGAGACTTAGATAGGTTAGATAACACTTCTCAATTGAAAAGAAAATAATCGTATAAAAGAGTTCTTAGATCTATTGCAAGCTAGTATTTATTTATTTTGTTCCCCATACGCTTGGAAGTTACTCAATTCTTAAGTAATATAAATTATTCAAATATTTTATTCAACAAGTCAATGTGTAAACAGTGCTAACTATTGGAATTAATCTGAATGCAATAAAAAATACATATCTCATTATTTATAATCAATTTATTACATAAAGTTTTTTTTACATAGGAAGCACCTACAAATACCTACGCAAAATACATACATTTATTCAGAATGTATTGTTTATAAGTATACATACAATAGGATGATCAAGTATAAATGGAATTAAATTTTATAATAATCATAAGCAAATGATTCCACTCCATCATCTAATATGTATCTTTTATCATCGAAACTGCTTCAAGTAACTTTGTTCATTTTCATACTATAGAGATTATGTTTAAAACTCTGTATTCTAGATTGCATACCGAGTGATTTTACTGAGTTTAAAAGACAGTTTTTATAATCTTGATGTTTCACATTTTTTTGAATGTATGCTTTCGTGATGCCCTTAGCTGTTTTTTTCTCATAATCTTTTGTCAATATTCAGTACATTTTTGAACGTAACCCAATAAATTCAACAATGCATTCCGAGTTTGTTTCATCTTTAAAACAACCGATTTTTTTCTTATTTTTGATTGAATATAGAGGATGATCTACAGGATAATCCGATGTGTCAAAAATTTCAGCATTTTCCATCATATCCTTATATATATCTTCCGTTTTTATCTGATATGTTAGGGAATCCGTATCAGTGAATAATAACTTGCCTTTATTTCCATATCGTTGTTTACTGTATTCATATGAAATTTATACATATGGAGTTTGCTAAGCTCTAATATTACAAAGCCTACATATAAGGGTTTATTTAACAAAACAGTTTTCTTAAGACGTTCAACCCCTACAAGATTGTCATTAAAGATGGAAAACGCACGAAATGTGGGAGAAGCGACTAACTTTTCTGCTTTTGGGTTGTTATTAATTAATGATATGTCTTTGTGTTTCCGAACATTTTCCATCGTTTTGTCGTAAAGGTATTGTTCATCAATTTAAATAATTTTTTTTCAAACGAAGAAGTTGCATTTATTCTTTTATTCGTATTAAATTCAATATATCTTTTTAACCACGGTTTTTGTTCAAATTTTAAAATCTTATGAATAGTAGCTAATTTTAGACCTAGTTTTAGATAGAATTTCAAATTTTGAATAAAGGTGACATAATTTTTTTATCGTTTAAATTGGGAGCTAGTTTTACAATTTTACTTGACGTTGTGTTTCCTGCATGCTCTCTATTACAAGGGGACAACATTTCTTTGCATATTTCTAACTTTTCAGGTGCAAGTGGATATTCATTATGATCATTGTACAGATGGTGTGGATATGACAGATCGACTTTAAACACATATCCCACATCTCCATCATCAACAATGGAGAGGAACCAATCAGAATCGATTCCATCTGATGAAATCCATTCAAAATTTCCATACGGAAGGGGTTGGGACATTGCCCAACCGTATAAGTTATTTGCATCCAGATATAAAATATATGTACTACATTTCAGAATCATAATTCTGGTAGATATTTTGCTGTTTGATTGTGCAAACGATGATCATAGATGTCCCCTTAACGAATCCCATTAAATCATCAAAATGCATGTTTTTTTGGATCTGTAAATCTCCGAGAGGTTGTTCACATTTTAGTATTTGCCAAAGTGCCCTCCAGCAGATGTAAAAAAGATGGGTTAATCCAAATCATAGCCCTTTTGAGAAAGTTGACCAAGTTTCGAAATCATCTGCTAATGTAGAACATCCGTCCTCACATATAAGTCGTGATACTCTCCCCAAGTTTTGTGGATTTTAATTCCCATTTAAAATTTTGAATTCCTTTTATCAAGGTTATTACTACTTTTCTTAAAAGACGATGGCAAAAAACTGAAAACCGTTCTATGAACTGGAGATGTATTTTACATTTTATATGTGCTTATGATCGAAAAATGATATGTATTTTTCCATGTGTTAATAGAAATTACGTTAAATTGTGCCTTTTGAATCTTCCCTCAGAGCGTTCATTATCTTGACAATCATAAGAATTTTAAAGATATGAAACACAATAGGTATATAACTTTTTTTAAACAATATTTTAACTGCACTACTATGGAGAGCTAACAGATATTGTCTATAATGTGATCTCACCCCATCCCAGTGTAGTTCTTTCCGTAAAGAGGAAGCAATTTTTTCTGAAACGACTGTTCTTGTTCGGGTGTCATGTAGAAAGCAATAGTGCTTTATTTTTGTGCTAGTACATCCTTTCTTTAACGATTGCATTTGGGTATAAGCACCCACTGGTGTTTTCTCGGTAATGCACACTGATGAAGTCGACCGATGATAATATATGGCGGTCCACATGTTAAATGTTTATGACTTTTCAGTACGGAATTATCAGGGGTTGGAGATGCCTCCACAATGGAAGATTAAAGCTTCAAAATTCGCATAAATGAGAAAGGGAAGCTCAAAGGGAAAATGCAAAACATTCTTGAAAGAAAGGAATTGTTAGCTTTATTGCACATTTTCGTGCGTTGGGGGGGGGGGGAGGGTAAGATGACAAAAACTGCCGATGACTTAAATATTTTTTTAGAAAATCTATGGCACATCGGAAACAAATATGGGTTGCTGCCTTATGTTTGGTTAAATCTCCTAAGAGACGAGACATATTTAATTAAATAATAGTGGCGATGTTCCTCATGAGAAATTAATAAAAGATTAATGCAATCGAATTGGATTGTTGATTTAGAAGTGGGGAACACCATTATCCTCATATCCATATACATTAATCTAATTCATTTAATCTTTCAATGACAGAAATTTGGTTAAGGGGTACAGACCTAGCTCTCATTACCTACTTAATTTTATTCTGTGAGGAATGAAATGATTTAAGGCCACCGTGGTCTATTTTCTACTGATAGTCTATTTGATGAGTCAATAGACATACACCAAATGAAGCAATTTTGATCGGTATTTTGAATATTGAGAATAGCTTTCTTTTTCATTCTGGCCGGGAGTTGAATATATGAACTGTTCTTGAAGAGGGCGATACATTTCAAGTGATACAGAGATCCATTTTCAATTTTTTTAGAGTCCAACTTCGGATCCACCTGGATGAATTCTTCTTCAAAGCTATTTGTAAATTTATCAAATCCCTTGTCAATGCTCTCCCAAACAAAATTTTGAGTTAAAACAGTACTTGTAATTGCTGGTGAAAGTGAGGCGTTATTGTTCCCTGTTCTTAATCATTAATCATTCTATGACATCTCCATAGTTACTACCATAAAAAATTATTTTATTGAATTTAAAAGATCTAATTCATGGGATAATAAATTATACATCCGCGGTCTAATTTCTTCTGCTATTCTTTCAAGTCTTTGCTTACTTTTTTTCACTGTGGAAAAGTTCATGCGTAGTAAACACATCTAATGGCAGTCTTTCATTTTCTTGCACGTTTGTTTGCAAGGAGATGTTTCATGTCTTCTCTTAGAACCAAGGACGGTATGTTGCAACAAGCACGATTTTCTAGAGAAACTTTTGTTGCAAATTTATAAAACATGTACATTTCTTGGGGATAAATATATTTATATGTCGATTTGAATCGAAGCTCGGGACGATTTTACAATTATTATTACTAACGACAAGTTCATTCTACCATGTGTCTTCTTTGTGACGATTTAGTGTGTAGTTTCTTCCAATTTCTTTTGCAGATCTCGCAAATATACCTTTAGACTTATGTGTCTTCGATGTCTCTTGAAAAGACTGTTTGGCAAATGTCACATGTCTAGGAAATGTAGAAAAACAAACAGACTTTAGCGGAACCAAATGGAGCTTATCACTTACATGAGATGATTTTGCTTTCACATTATTATTAAACTCTCTAGGGGCCGTTCAAATATTACGCTGCAAGCACCCAAGGAGGGGGGGGTTGTGATTTGTTTATTTTTGCTGACAGAGGGGAGTGCTGAGGATGCTGCATGTAAGACATTAAAATCACTTTTACTCGAAAATCTTTTGTAACTTGCACAAATAATTTAATTTAAAAAATTAAATTGAAAAGTTAAATTTGAAAAAATAAAAATTAAACTTCGATTTTGTGTTTAAATTGAAATTGTAAGGAAATTAAACTTAATTTTTTTATTTTCATTTTAAGCCGAGTTAGTTTTTATTTGAATTAAGTCCTAAATTTTAAAATTAGATGCTGATTGTTATACGTTTTGTAAAAAAAAGAACGAGAGGGGGTTGGAGTTTGCTTACGTAATTATAAGAGGGGGTTGGAGTTATACGTAATTATAAGAGGGGGGGCTATGATTTGCCTTATTTTTGCTGACAAGGGGAGGGTCAAAAAATACTGAAACATGCTTACGTAATATTTGAACGGCCCTTATGAATTCCTTTTATAAGGATTTGCAAAGATGAAATGATATTATTTTATACAACGTGTCCGCAACTACTTTAAAAAAAATATTGAACATTCTTTCTTTTTCCTAATTTTTTGTCTCAACAAATGTTATTAACATTCTAAAATAATTAAGTTTTGGTGATGGTAAATATACTAAATACTCTTTAAAGGACACCAGAAGATACTACGGGGTTGGATGACTTTGTTCTCCCAGCATAGAAGTCAGAAAATTTCCGTTGGTCCCGTGTTTAGACATGCCTGATGTTGTAGGCTCTTCATCCCATATAGGTTGGTTGCTGTTCCATTCATCGGCTACTTTCCACGTTTAATTGCTCATTAAATTCAGCAGCAGGAATACCGAAATCACAAACTGAAACACAAATAATAATATTAGTAGGTCTTTAGATTCATTTCAACTTTAATTAAATTATTTAATTTAAATAAAAAAGTTGGTGTTTACTCCTAAGACAAGAATATATAATCATTTCATGTTTAATTAAAATGATTTATAATCAAAATTAGAACATTTGCTTATGAATGCACAACCAATAATACGAACATTTAGAGATTCATTTCAACTTTTAATTAAATTATTTAAAAAATAAAGACAATTTCTTTGTGACCAAATTAATACTGAATTATAGCATATCATCATTTGCTGAAAAAGAAATATACAAATAAAAATTAATCTAGTACTTACTTTTAAATTCCAAAGAATCTTTTGTCTGTATCCATAATTAATGTCCCGAGTGAAATTTTACAATATGGGTCTAAAATAATATTGATGTCCACTGAATTGCAGTAAAGGTAGGAATGATGAAAAATATATTTTCTTGGCTCTCTTCAACTATGTTGTCATTTTGTAAATTGATAACCAATCAGAATTTTCGAGTAAATTTTATCAAAAGACTTGCTCTATGTTCGTGCGTTTGCTTCTGTGTCACTGATTATTTTATCTTTACGTTGGAGAATATTCGACAGTTCAATATAGATAATCCGTTTACGGATCTTTATTATTAATCCTTTGGTAAAACATTCTTATTATCTAATGTTTCCGCCTTATCAACCGATTGTCGCATTTTCTTCTATTTTGAAATGTGCTTTTGCAATGACATTACCTTAAGAAAATGCATTACTCATCATCGCATATCATTAATCATGCAATGCAGATAGAAAATTCATGATGAGCAATACGTAACTGAACGAAGTACATCGA
>BGPR01005177.1:66351-98133 GCA_013235015.1 Araneus ventricosus | reverse complement strand
TGGGTATGTACCATAAGCTGAATAAAAACAAGTAATATAAAAAAAAAATTAAGTCAATTCCTACTTAGGTCAACAAAGAAAAATTTATAAAAAAAAGAAAAGAAATTGAAAAAACTGTATGAACATCAAGTGTCATCCACTACAAGTTTTAAAAAATGTATTTGAACTTGAGTGGATGAATGAAAAGTATTTTATTAACGATTGAAAATTTGAACAAGATCTATAAATATATATAGGGAGAGTGTGAACTAATAGTAGGAATTGAACTAGCCAAGTTGGAAAGCTCGCCACCCCTCTAACCTCGTATTATCATTCTTTCTACTTGCTCCGATAGTTTCTGTTGACAATGAATCAGTCAGTTCGGTTTGATTGCGCTGGAAAGTGCATGAAACGCCCTCCATAACCCAGCTTGGTTATCACGAAGCGGCGAGAAAGTATCCCTGCAAGGCAATATTCGGCTGTTTTGAAGAATTATCAAGAAAATACCATCTGAATTATCAAGAAAAACACAAATCCATTTCATCCATTTAACCTCTAATCTTATAATACCATAAAAAAACTTGAACGCTTTATTTTGTCTGTTTCCTAGTCTGGTAAATTCTTCCAGTGAAAATGCACAAACATGAGATGTCTAACTAATATTTCTATATTAATTTCAAAAGAATAGTTGAGATAAGTATTTTTCAGACCATTTCTTCCAAAAGCAGCTCTTTAACTATAGTTTAATACTTAGCCTCTTGCCTCAAGTATTTTTAATAACTTTCTACGGTACAGACATTATTCTGAATTCCAGATATAGACTGCATTTTCATAAACATTCCTAATATTAGCGATATGTTATTATCAGTGACTTTTCTTTCTTAAACTGTAGATAAGTTTATTCATCTTAAGAATATTTATTATCCGTAGTCAAGGAATTTTGGTAAATCTACATTAACTATCAATAACAACCTTTACGATTTCTCCTCTTATATTTACATCAAAGCTTCCTAATTGGATTGCTAGACGATAGCAGAATATATATTTGTCGCTTTTCTTAAACGTTGCCAGTATAATAAGATAAAAGTATAAAAGTTAATTCTAGCTGTTTTAACAACAAATCTCATCCAGGACAATTATATAGTATGGGTGTTCACTAAGAAGAGAGGAGTTTTCGAAATTTTAATTAGAATTTTAATTAATTAAAAATTACCTTAAATGTTAACTATTTTCAGCAATAACGTCGGAGCATATTATCGTACAAAAAACTCTTTTAACATCATTTTAAATTTCGAAAAATTAGCATTTGAATGATACCAATTTCTTCATTCTGATCATTTTAATAAATTTTTGAAAATGTTTTCAAAAACGATTTCCAACATTTTTTTTAATTTTATTTTCGCCTGTAGCATTTTTTTGGAGCATGCCCAGAAACGTTTCTTCACCGATTTAAAAAAAGAAAAAGGAAATATTATTCCGTTTTGAAAGATATTCCTGTAGATATTTTGAAATACAATTTGATAAAATATTTGTAAATTATTTATAAATATGTGTATTGTCTTTGTATATATTTGTATTATCGAGAAAATATGTGAACATTAAAAAAAACCCGGACTTTGTAGTTGTTGGATTCCGATGTTAAAACTGAAACTCAACTTCAGAACCGGAATTCCTTCTCAAGACAGAAGACTCTTCTAGAACTGAAAATACAAACATCATATATTATATGCAATAGTTTATAGAAAGAATATTTAAGGTTATTTTGACTACGAAAATCCAGCTCTAAGTAGTACAACGCAAACTCATATTCTCCCATATCATACGATATTCTTATATTAAAAAATTAAAATTCTAGAGTTACAGTATACAACGTATAAAATTAAATGCTATTCAAAATTTTATGTGATTTGAAAACAACAAACATTTGGCGCAGTACGGCCAAATTGACTCTTGTGCCATTAACCCTTTCAGTCCGGCCTCACGCTTAACGCTGCAAGCGGCTTGCACACCCGTGTGACAACCATCCTAAAAGGGTTAAACCAAGTCAAACATACAAACATTAACTTCTGTTGTATTAAAAAATCGTTCAGGACAGTTTTCAGAAATTACAAGATTCTAAAAATCTGTCGTGCAACAGCTTTTCTCATGCTAATTAAAAATGAAGATGTAGACAATTTTTTTGTTGGAATTCCGTCGAGTGTTTATCTTTATAAATCAAACTGAAACACCAAAATGTTTAATTTAATTTCAAGACATTAAAAAAATAATAACATATAGAGAAAATTAGCCTTTTGCTGTATTGAAAAATCGTTCAGGACAGTTTTCAGAAATTACAAGATTCTAAAAATCTATCGTGTAATAGATTTTCTCATTTGAATTAAAAATGAAGATGTAGACAATTTTGTGTTGGAATTCCGTCGAGTGTTTATCTTTATAAATCAAACTGAAACACTAAAATGTTTCATTCAATTTCGTGACATTAAAAAACAAATAATAACAAAAAGAAAATTAGCTTTTGGCTGTTTTTAAAAATCGCTTTTTTCACTTGATATTTTCATTTTAATTAAGCGTTTCAGGCGAAAAAAGGATTTTGTTTATTAAATATTTCGCATTAAAATATCCAATAATTATACTACGAGAACGACGTATCAGCTCATTAATTATAATTTGATGTCGAAAATATCTATTTACGTAAATTATGCTATATTTGTTTTTAAATTTTCCTCTTTGCAGATCTAGTAGTCATTGCTCATCCAACATACATACCACAAGGAAGATTGCCTCCTTCCATTTCAAAGATTGGCAAGAATTCTGATTCAGAGAACAAAGGCAAGACATCAATTTTGGTATGGACAAAAGTTTTGATTAATACTTATCATTTTCGTTATGTTACATACATTTTCAAAAATTTAGACTGAAGCTTTCTAAAGCAAACTTCTTGTCCAAGATTCTTTTTCATAGTTTGAAATGCCCCGGATAAATAAATAAAATAATAAGATTTTAACGTAGGACTGCGTTCCTCCCATTGGGGTCTCAGGAAGGAATTTAATCACACGCCAAAAAGGCCACAGAAAACGTTGTATGGAAGATCCTCTGTATCTCGATAACTACATACAGGGTGTTTCGAAACTCATGGGCAAAAATTTAAGGGGTGATAGAAAACATCTAAACAAGCAATTTTCACCATGCAATGCATGGGTGGGGAGCAAGCGGTGAACCGCTAGGAGGTCTCCGTTACTGTCACATGAAAGAACGAAACAACAAACGGATAGAGGAGGTACTAACTAATTTTATTGACAGCATGTGTGGCAAAATTATAGAAACTGCTCAAAAGAAGTCATGAAGGTTGTACGTATTAGAAATGCCTTTAGGATTAAAATTGCTTTCATCCGTGAATAGCACATGCGCACTAAAATCAGGCTGCGCTGCTAGTTGTTGCGTAAACCAACATGCAAACTCGACATGTGGCGCATAATCATCAGGTATCAAGGCTTGCACTTTCTGTACACGGTAGGGGTGTAATCCTTCGTCCCGTAGTACTCGCCAAACAATCGAGTGGGGGCACATTTACGGCACTGGAAACCTCTCGCGTGCTAATATCCGGACGATCTTCCACTGCTTGCAGAATATTCTCTACGACTTGTGGTGTCCGCACACTCCTGCCACGCCCTGTATCATGCATGCCAGTGACAAAGGATCCCGTTTCACACAGGCACCGATGCAATCGCTCGAACATTTTTCGGTCTGGCACGTGTCTTCTCGGGAAACGCTGCCTGTACTGTCTTTCGGCTTCCAAATTATTCCCATTCGCAAGACATGCATGTCCGCCTTTTCCTGATTACATTACGTAGCTATGCCTTCTGAAATCCACAGTAGAAATGACGATGTGTAAGAAAACTCGCGCTTTATGCTTTCCATTACAGCGCCGTCTAGCGGTTCGCCGCTTGCTCTCCGGCCATGCATTGTATGGTGAAAATTGCTTGTTTAGATGTTTTCTATCACCCTTAAATTTTTGACCGTGAGTTTCGAAACACCTTGTATGTTACAAACATAACTAATGTCTTATAAAGGGTAACAACAGAAGTTACAACAAATATTTCAAAATCGGAAAAGAGTCACGCGAGTAAAGTACTCCTACGCATTTAATATCAGCGGCTGTTTGAAAAAGACAGCCTCCCGTCATTTTTATCATAGTTTGAAATGCCCTGGATAAATAAAAGAATATGTTTTTTAAATTGCTGTCTGTATTCACGCCTGCTTAGTTATTTATTAAAAATACTAAATCTTTGTAACACGTTAAAATCATTGAACCTTTCTGTGGTTATACAGACTGTATATTTCTGTAGTTATAAATCTCCATAATACAGGAGCGTCTGAAACCTAAATGCAAAATGCATTAATTTTAAATTAAATTGATATTTCTATTGATTTCTTTTATTTTATTTATATTCTTTTTCTACAAAAAAGCAACTGCCACTAATCTTATTAAGTTATCGACTAGCTATTTTTATATTTTCCACAGAAAATTTGTATTTAATTTATATTCTGTTTATTGAATTTTTATTTAATTTGTATTCTTTTTATTTAATTTATATTCTTTCTTTTATGAAATTTATATTCTTTTTCTACAAAAGAGCAGCTCTCAGCGATCAGCTATCGCTTTATTTTCCGCGTTAAATTCTTATTTAATTTATATTCTTTTTATTTAATTTTTATTTAGATTATATTCTTTCTTTTATTTAATTTATATTCTATTATTTTTTCCAAAGAGCTGCTGTCACCGAGTTTATTATCTTTATACTATTTTCCACCTTAAATGTTTAGCCAATAATGTGAAAATTTATTTCAATAAAAGAAACATTTTATTTACGTGTATACTATCTGAATTAATAATACCTCTGCCAGAATAATATTTAGGAAAAAGATTACGAAATGGTCCATTAGTACAGGAAAACACTCTAAAATTCAGTTTGATGATCAGAATGATACTAGAAATTATATATGAACCTTCAAATTTACACCACATGCATTGCATTAAACTAAGGACAAGACTGAATATTTAATGACGGGGCACGTCTAGTATAAATCCGTGAAGACATATAATGGCATTTAATATCTTGAAGCTTGAAAGCTTTGATGAATAAGTGAGATCATTAGATACTGCAGCAGATGCACATTGATAGCTACTTCTCTGAGTTACCTGGCAACTAGAGTAAATTTAGAAACAGCGTGAGTTGCATTGCATATCGCGCTAACATTTTAATCGATAAAATTCTTAAAATATCTAGATGATTGATTCTGTATTTTCCAGACGCCCTTCTGAGACATTTATTTCCAACCTTTTTGATGAATTATTATGAATAGCGGAAGCATTGGGGATACATTTGAATCGATTGATATTAAAAGGGGACTTCTGCATTCTCAGAGGAAATTACATTTGTAGCGGTTACAATCAACTGCCTTCTCCTTTCTATGGTAGGTGGCGCCACTGGAGCCATCTTTTCCCATGATGCCTCTCTGTCATTCTTGTCCGTGTGCTTGTCTCATGATGTTGTTCTCTGTCTTGTGTCTTGTAACTTTAATGTTCTGTGCTGTGGAACGTAGCCTAATAAAAGATGGTTCCTAAAATTGAATGGATTCTTCAGCAGCACTACACACAAACTTAAGTCTCGTCCCTCTATACATTTTTATATTCGTTTTTACTTTGATGAAGGCGAATGCATCTTCGGTGTTGAAACGTGGCTTCTACCATTCACAGCCACGTTTTGGTACATCATCAAAGATTCCACGTCATGTTAGAGGAAGGCTTCTTCGCAGAAAAGCCTTTTTAACATCAATATAGCAGTTCTCTGCTAGATGTCAGAAGACCCCTTTCAACATCAATATAGCAGTTCTCTGCTAGATGTCAGAAGTCCCCTTTTAACATCAAGTTCTCTGCTAGATGTCCAGAGATCCCCTTTTAACTTCAATATAGCAGTTCTCTGCTAGATGTCAGAAGTCCCCTTTTAACATCAATCGATTCATTTTTGAATGACTTCAGTTTGACCCACTAGGCTTAAAAATATCAGAATTTAATGTATAATAAGGCAAGTTCTATAATAGCTTAAAATAATGTCAACATTATTTATTTTGAAAAAGGAAAACATCCAATAATTCAAAAAAATTAATTTTATAACTGCTGAATGCAAAGCCTCTTTTTTTAGAAAACTCATTTAATAGGCGTTTTATATTCGTTTTGAAAAAAGTAACATTAAGAGAAAAGGAATGAATAGATTACTAATTAAAAAAAATAATTTATTACGATTAGAAAAATGACCAGCTTAAATAAATATATACATATTGTATCCAATTCACATATCATCCTACTCAAAAGGAATAAATGCCATTCACAGAGTGGTTACTCAATCCTAAATTAAGGTGACCAGGAACCATCAAAATCACTTTTTTAATGTTAATCTAATCATTTTGAAATTTTGTAGGTATTATTAACAGTACTATATAAAACAACAAACAAAATTTCACAGCAAAACATTTTTTGTTTAGGAGTTATGAGTATAAATATAATTTTTAATAGCAATTAATGGCCTTTACGATAAATGCTCCATGCGCTTCAATTTTATATTTTATTTCATCAAATTCATGGAATTTTATACAAATATAAATACATATATGGAGAAGAATTTTTGGCATTCAAATAGAAGTTATTTTGTTATTAAACTGTAAATATTTTCTCCCATAATGAATATTTGGCATATTTTTTCCAAAATCAATAGTTTTGAGTTATTACGTATGTTCATTTTGAAATTCCTTTCAGAAATATAAAAATTAATCCTAAATTTTGTTTGAAAAGGGTTAGAGTAAATAATTAAAAGATTATAGACTGATTTCAATTAATTTTGGAGTGCATGAAACATTTATTCTAAAGGCCATTAATTGTTATTAAAAATTATATTTATACCCATAACTCAAAAATAAGTATATATATTACAATGAAATTTTGCGTGTTGTCTTATATAGTGCTGTTACTACCCAGATAGCACGCAAGTTTGCAGCAGTTTGATTTTGACTTGATATTGCCTTGTCATGGCAAATCTGACGCGTCAAACTTGAAATGAACTTGCCAGAAGTTCGACGTGGGAACTAGCGCCACCTCCTTGCAATGCAAATTTGCCACAAGTTAGACGTGACAAACTATAGCGCCACCTTATTTGCAATAAGCTTGCCACAAGTTCGACGTGACAAACCTCGTCCTTGCAATGCAAAAGAGATAATTTCTCTTTCTCTCTCTCTCTGTTTTAAAAAAAGCATCCGATTTTTAATAGCATCTCCTAGACCGTCCTTCTTTTTATTAATTCAATAAATCAATGATAATTTGTAAAAAAACGAACTTTTTTATAAAAAAAATTTTTGACACATTTTCCATCTTTTTTACTAAATCACTCGCACGTTAAAGAAAACTATATCTCCTTTTTCTTAATGTTGAAATTTTAATGTTTATAAACAAAATTAAACCGAAAAAACAGTCAATGTTTGTTGAAAAATAAACTTATACATTTTCCCATTTTAAAGTAATTACTTTTGAACTCTAATTTCATAATTTATTCTACTAGCAAAACGTAGTTATTAGCGAAAATCGCTCTCTCTCTCTCTTTGATTTCAAATCATATTCTCAACACAAAATTTTAAACATTAACGAAATCAAGAATAGAGTTTAAAATAAATCGTATGCGCGATCTATTAGCACAATCTATCTTCTCCTCTCATAGTCGAGCTGGCGGAGTGGTTTAGCCCGTCATGCTACCAGGCGGCAGGGCGCGATTTCTATTCCGAGGTCGCTTTCGTACTCTGTTTTTGCTATAATTTCCAATGAGTTTGCACGGCACGGTTGTGTCAAGCTTGCTGCAAGTTCGTTCCATGGTGACTTCGAAGCTTTCGTTAACTTGCTGCAAGCTTGCACTCTTGTCATGACAAATTTGTGGCAAACTTGCTGCAAACTAAATTTGCTATCTGGGTACTGCCTGAATAATTTTAAATTGATTAGTTTAAATTTAAAAAATAATTTTCAAGGTGCATGGTCGCCATAACTAACCAATTTCTTACACAGTATTTTCGTCTGTTCTCTCCCACAAACAGCTCAATCTTTTCCAAAATCTTCGTAGCAACTTAGCTTGAGTGACATGAGAATGAATTGACTCTAGAATCGCATCCCAAATATAATTATAGGCATGTAGAACAGAAAAGTAACACAATTCTTTAAAATGTAGCTTTATTGAGGAGTAAATAGTATCGAATCACTATTCTTCTCGATTTATATGGGTGCATAGCTGAGCGTAACTTTGCAACCTCAATTTGCTCGGGAAATCGATCTCCTTTGAAAATGCATCATCTGTAGAGAGGAAAATGTCATTCTTTATTACTGTGACAAAATCGTCTTATGTCTGTACGTGAATGGAGTCCAATAAGCAGGATTTTGAAAAAAGCTGTTTATTTTACAAATATTTTAAGCCAAGAAACGTAGCACAAGTATTGAAACATCACTTTTAAAAATTGACAACAGAGATTACCAATAAATCTCAACACAACTTTCAAAGGTTTCTTATTAGCTCACCAGCTTGCTTGCTGATCAAAATCCAACTAATTCCTATTGGCTCGAGAGCTTGCTTTTATACTTTTCCAACAGGAAGTGACGTCATTACGTAGGTAGTGACGTAATCTCCAGAAAGATGATGAAGCCAGTAGAAATAGGTTAACAGTTCGATGTCTTTCTAGAAAATTCCTTTTGTTGCCAAAGTCGCCAAGTTTGTCACCAAAATGGGAGTCAAATTTGTCGCCAAGCTTTTCGCCTGGATTAGCATCTCAGGGAAACAACTTTATAGCTTTGTACCAATGCATTTCAATGGGTGCCTTTATCACAGAACGGAATATGTTTCCACAATCTATTCTAAGGGTTAAATTTTTAATTATTTAAAATTAATTTTATGAAATTTGTCTGAATGAAACACCAGTGACAATGGAACTGAATGAAAATGAAGTGATATTTCTGTTCCCTCTAGAACTCAAATTGTATGTCATTCATTATGGTATTAATTACAATCTGACAACGTAATGCAATCGCAAATCTGACATGCCCCCCTTTTGGGGATCAGAAGCTAACCATTATAAGCTTTGAAAAGAACGCAGTTAATGTGCACGTTAATGTTCCAAGTACTCATAAGTTGGACTGAAAGGTAACGACATACATTAAGGCTTCAAAATTAAGCAAATTCTGGAACATACCAAAAATAAAAGAAGAGGGAGGGCGTAGAATAAGGCTGATCTAATGATAGATGTATAAAACAATAACTTCTGTTTTATCGTTAATTTACTCTTTCGAGTCATGATCTGAATGAAATGAATACAGGTCACTTGTCCATTATTGATGGCTACTTTAATGTGAGTATCAAAGGTTGATTTAGAGTCTACTAACAAACCTAGGTAGTTGTATTGAACAATCAGGGAACGAGACGACGACAATTTTAATTGTTAATACAAGATTCTTTTTTTCTATTCAGTCACCCCATGAGTGATTGATCATTTGGTTCCCAATGATGAAAAACGCGAAAAGTAACTGCACGGATAGTGAAGGAAGACTATAGACTAGAGTGGACCTTAAAAATGAAATTTTGAAGGGCATAATCCCATTTTATTTTACGGCCTAAAATAAGGCTAAATAAGGCTAAAATTATTAAAGGTGAGGGCCATCAAGGCCGTGTCTGTTACACTAGAGATGATCATTGTTAAACTATTAGTTAATTTAATCTGACTCCATCTTAACCATCTGCTATGCTTAACCCTAACCTTTACCACGTCAACCAGGCTAAAGTAAAGACGACAGCTTTCTGGGTTGAATATATATTAACAGTGATAACACATTATGTACAACATTTACTGCATCTTAATGATATGGGCAGAACAGTAGTCAACATACTGGGTCGTTACGAGTGTGAGAGGATAATTCTAAAAAGCGCTTGGCCCGTTCGGGGTATCACACAACGGCGGTCAGCGTCGGAAAGCCATCCAAGAGCTTGTATCGTGCGTATCGTCACTCAAGACAGCTGGGGTAGGAATGGCCAACTTCTCCCAGGGCAGGTTGGGAACAGGTTTCACTCGGGGAAGGAAACAGTATCGTCATCTGTTGGTGGTCCTGGAAAGAAAGTTCTCAAGCTGGAAAATATAAGAATCATGTTAATGGAGACGCTGCTGTACCTCCTTCTAGCAACGTGCTAAAAGAATCGCACGGGACGACTAATTAGTCGACCAGACCTGGAAGTCTGGATCTGCGGGATAGGTTCATCAACCTCAATTAAGGTTTCAGAAGAGTCGTTCGCAGATGCTGGAAATGGAAGAGTATCTGAAAGTATAAAAGCAGGTTTAAGTCTATCAACACTTTCAATTTTCCCTCTCGTTGTACCTTGAAAACTTGTCAGTTCTATCAATAACCAAGAAAGGTCCCTCATAAGGTGGTCGTAACGGAGCACGTACAGCATCATAACGCACAAAAACATAAGTGCATGTCAACAAGTCCAGTGGGATAAAAATTCGATCATGCAGTTTCACTCTAGTCTGCGTGGGTTTTAGTTGTTTCTTGCAGACTTTTAAAGATTTGACAAAGTCTGGCGTATTGATGTCACTCGTCGACGACTCAAAAAATTCACCCGGGAGACGAACCGCCTTGCCATACACAAAATCACTGGGTGTGCATTTAAGATCTCGGCGGAAAGTGGCTCTCAATCCCAACAAAACTGTAGAAAGAATCTTAGTTCACCGTTCCGTCAAGAATGCTTTTAAAATAGATTTTAAAGTACGGTGCCAATTTTCGATTAGACCGTTAGCCTGTGAGTGGAAAGAACACGTATGAATACGCTTTGCATCCAATAACGTAGCTAAGGAACGAAAAATTCGACATTCAATTGTCGACCCTGATAGGTTATTATAACACCTGGCGTTCCAAAACGAGAAACCCAGACTATAAAATCCTTGAGCAACTGTCTCAGCCTCGATGTTCCTTAATTGCTCGGCTTCCACCCAATGATTAAATCGATATATCATCGTGAGCCAATAAGTATAATTTTGAGAAGTCGGGAGGGGGCCAATTAAATCTAAATGCACCTGAAAGAAACATTCATTTCCGACAAGAATGTTATTGATCGGAGATTTAGTGTGGGTTCTAAGTTTAGACCGCTGGCATGGAATACGAGCGTTAGCCCACCTCTCGCAATCAGTTTTTATGTTAGGTCAAACAAAACGATCTGCTATAAGTTTTACAGTAGCTTTCCTATCGGGATGAGAAATACCATGCAGAGTTTAAAAAATCTTTTTTCGCTGAGTTAAGGGGACAAAAGATCGAATTTGGCCTGTCGAGTTGTCACAAGAAGTTCCACCAAGCTATTCGGCATGAGAAATTTCTTAAGTTTATAATGCTGATGAAAGATTCGCTAATCATGCCTGTAAATCGCCATAGGAACCCTGAGCCTCAGCCATTTGCTGATAATTAATTGGAGTAGGGCAAGTTATAGCCTCAGTCCTTGAAAGTGTATCAACAGGTATATTTTCCACCCCTTTAACGTGTCAAATATCAGTAGTGAATTGACTGATAAAATCTGAATTCCGTAATTGCCGGGGAGAACATTTGTGACTTTTCTGCATGACACCGTATGTTAAAGGCTTGTGGTCTGCATACAAAACAAACGTTCTACCTTCCAGCATGAAACGAAAGTGCTTGATAGCGGAGTATGTTGCTAACAACTCTCTATCATAAGCGGAGTGCTTCTTTTCCGTTTCAGTCAATTTACGGGAGAAAAATACCAATGTTTGTAAACTTGAATCCGCGATCTGGTGTAAAGCTGCACCTAAGGCAAAATCGCTTGCGTCGGCATATAATGCTAAGTTAATCATCAAGGGAAGGGTGAAAAAGTAAAGTTGCTTTCGTCAACTGCTGTTTAGAATTTTCGAAAGCTTTAATGCTTTTTTTCGTCCAGGTAATTTCGTTTCCATCGGAAGTACTGGGACCTTTCAAATAGTCACTTATAAGGGTTTGTACATGGGCTACTTGCGAGATATTTTTACTGTAGTAATTGAGTAAACGTAAGTAACGTCTAAAGACTTTAACTGTTTCTTGGTGGTTGTAATTCACTATCGGTGGCACTTTCTCTGGCGTCGGTCGAATGCCATGCTCGTTAACGAGGTAGCCTAGGAAAGACAATTCCTGGACACTAAGAACACATTTAGCGACATTAATACGAATACCATATTCTGTTTCTGAAGCGCATGCTAAACCGAAAGGCATGAATAAAACTTCCCACAGGCCAAAAGGCGTTGTGATTGCAGTTTTCGGAACATCGCCAGGATGCATTGGAATTTGATGGTAAGCTCTAGTGAGATAAATCTTTGGAAAAAAAACCATTTTTCCATGCAAATTTTGCGCAAAATCATGTAAATGTGGCAATGGGTAACGATCAATTTGCGTTTCTTTATTTAAGACGCGATAATCGGCCGTAAGACGAAATTTCCCATGAGGCTAAGGCACCATGTGAAGAGGGTTTGATGAGTTTGACTTACTAGGCCTGCATATGCCTTGTTCCATCATCGTTTGAATTCTTGCTTCGCGATCGCTAATTGTTTCGGGTTTAAGCGTTTATCCTGTGTTGAATTTCTTTCGAAATGAAACTTTCATATTCACAAATTATTTTTACACAGAAATATCCTTTCATTAGAATAGATTCCAAGAATATTCCACATTAAATATGACGCCCTTTTAACCGAACAGCTACAGTGAACTGATGACATTTTCCAAATATTCATGCTCTTACTCTTAATTTAATCAATGATATATCTAGAAAATTGCAGATAATTTTAAGTTCAAAATTTAATTATTTAACGGGTTAATCTTATTATTTAATTTCATTGTGATATTAAAAGTTATTTTAGTTTGAATACTTTCCCTCGAAGGAACGTCTGAAAATAATAGGTTTTCTCCCATTTCAGCACTTTTAGCTGACTGAGTTTCAAAGTAATTTTGACAAAATGAAGAACTATTTAAGTTACAAAGAACATGCAAATATCAAAAGATATTTTCAATAAATTGAATTTTTTCATGCTGAAAGTGCTAATGCCTACTATAAAATCAATCACAACATTAACGCTGGTAACGATGACATCTTAAGACATTTATCAACGGCAACGTTAAGTTTAAAAGAAGCTCATACCGAAAAGATTCCCTGTATTTGGTTTGACATTTGAATATCGATTTGCCCTTTTATTTCTTTTTCTTTTTTATTTAAAAGCCAATCTTGGCCGTACTGTACCACTCATATTCTATGTGTTTGGATTCCACCAAAATCATGGGAAAAAGTTATGACAGATGACAAGGGCAGTTACGTCACTTGATATTTTTTTATAAAAATAAAACTAGCTATCTCGCCACTTGAGAATTCGGCATCAACAAAAAATAAAGCAAACGTTTCTGCGCGCTGCTAGGCACTTTACATAGGATTTTTCTAAACTCCCTTTTGACTCAAACCATTACTATGAATGGTGTTAGAGTAAAGATTAGTGAGACTCCTTTTTCTCATATCCCATAATCTTTTAGAATGCACTGTTGGTTTTTTCCTTTTGGACACTTATCAGAATTTGCAAAAAAAAAAAAAAAAAATTTTAATCCATCCTTGTAGTTTTCCAAATACCCCTTAGTTAGTTAGTTTTATTTTTGCATTCACTTCAATTTCTCTAATCGCACATTTAATTGTACATTTATTTGTTTTTATGAAAAAGCGCTTGCTTAGAATTTCTGTGAAATCAGCGGAAAATACTTTATTTAATTTTCAGTACCTTGTTTGCTTTTTTTTTTCATGTCTGCATCATAAAACTGGTTTCGATTCCCATTTCAGTAGTTTGCTATCCTAGATCACAATCATTTCCTTTCTAATTTTAGTATTCATTTGTTTTGTCTACTACCTTTCTTTTAAATATAAAGCCCATTATGTTATCCTCTAGTTTCAGTTCAACTCTTTAAGTTTATTCTTACGGTTAATGCGTTCTCTAAAGGATATTTTTATGCTTATAATGAAGAGACTTATATACGTTCTGCAAGCGCTGTAGAACACACCATAGTCATAGAAAGCAAATATATTTATTATCAGATACATAAAAGTAAAATATTCTTTTCAAAATTTCTCTCAGGCTTAAAATCAATGCTGAAGAACATAAAAGATCAGCGTCACAATCAGTGAAAGATTGATTATTTTGTCAGTATTCGCTCATTCAGTATGGATGGGAGACTATGTTTGTAGATATATGAAGTGAAATTTTTATTCATATTTCTTGAAATTTTAACGAGGTATTGCAAAATTCATGCTGGGAATGATGAAATGTCCTAGGGAATAATTAAACAGTGATGACAGGCAGAAATGTTGCATCAGCCTTATTTACTAGAAAATACTTTCTATGTTTCTTTGTCGTTGGAATTGTACAGGCTTTGTTGTGTATTTGGGTTTAAAAAGTAGCATTTCAATGACTTTAGTTATATTTGCATACTTTATCTGAATTATTATTTTTACGTGCTTTGTCTGCTTCTTTATTGTTTGACACTATAATTTTAAGCATTCAATTATGAAAGGATGAATTGGTAAGTTTGAAAAAAACAAGTCTAGAAAAACTGACGGAAAAGCAGAACTTGAAAAAATATCATCTACATTATATATATATCTCTTGTGCGGCTTCCAGATAACGTTATATCCAACATTATTTAGATATAGGATTTGGTAATATCTATAATATACCATGATCACGTGTTTTCACTTTCTAAACATAAATATGTTATTGAAGTTGGGAAGAAAAGAGATTCAGAAATTTTAGAAAACGGCTTTTAACTTTACAAAAAACAATTTGTTTTCTAGAAATAGCGAAATCCTAAACAATTGGAAGACATCTTTTGAGAAAGAGTGGTTGTAAATTAAGCATTTTAAAAACTTCTAAATACGAACTTATTTTTACTATAATTACGCAATAAAAATAAGATTAAATTATTTTAATCTTGGAACTATTTTTTCCTTATTTAGAACATTTTAACAATTGACGCGATTATCGCAAGCTTAGCATAAAGGGGTTTTTTGCTAGGATGCACAGTGTCCTCATTGTAGCAAGCGAAGCAAGCAATATTTGCATAGAAAACCTGGGAGGTTGATACGCAATACTTCTGGGGTTGGCGAGAGCTAGTGGGCAGGGAAGAGCCTCCTATTTTAAATTAATATATTTAATGTGGCAATTTGTTTGAAATTCCAATAAATTGATTTGGCAAGAAAGAAATGTATTACTTCGTCTTTATTTGTGTCCGTAATAAATATTTTAATAAAACTTCTTATCACTTCTTCTTAAATCAAAATCTCTTTAATTGGTTTTCAAAACGTTATCTGTGTTATTCTTTACTTTATGTGCTATGAAACTAAGTTTTAACGAAAAAGTTTATAATTTTTTTACATTTTATTATTGTTTTTTAATTTCATATAATTTTTGAATGTAAAAGTTTTAAAATTAAGACAATTTTTAAAAGCTGTTCAAGGTATAAGACTGGAAAATTTTAACTCATAATCCATTGGCATGTATGAAGCATAAAATAAATGATAACACTTGGAGAGCCTACATAGGTAAGCTTTGCCATAAAATTCGGCGAGATGAAATTTGAAGAATATATTGAAGGGAAATATAAAGTTAATTCTTCAATACATTCTTCAAAAATGTGCTTTTAAAATTTTATGAAAGAGTTTATTACTTGGATAATATAAAAAGTATTAGTAAAGGTAATATAAAAAATATTAGTAAAGGTAATATAAAATTAATAATAGAATAAGAAATATTATAAGCTTCTATAGGAATAGAGGCTGAAATTATAAATGGCATTTAGCCTGAAAAGTGTATATTAATACAAAACGTTGTTTTTATAATTGTTTAGGAAATCACTTCAATAAATTCTTATATTTATTAAGGAATATCTCGAAGATCTAAAAAATGTGTTCAAATTTTCAAACAATGCTCCGAAGTATTCTTGTAGCTATCATAGAAAAACTTAGTTATCTGTATTTTAGTTAAATTCTCTTAAAAGTTTAACTGAATACATTATATGAAAATTTCGACGTACGTATAGGAATTCAAATATTCCTCCGTATTTCTAGAATCCCCATACACATATAATATATTCATCAAACAAGCTTCTCTTAAGTGAAAATTGAATGTTCAATATTTGAGATTTGATAAAACTATTTAACATTGAGTTAACTTACGTAAATGCAGATTTAAGTGCTCAGCTCCACCAGTAATATTTAGTGGCATATTATTGCTGGAGGAGAAATCGATAATAATACACAATTTTCTGACCTGAAGTAATACAAATGTTTACGTTTGTTTACACACCAATCACGTGACCTCCCATGTATTTCAAACTTCCTGAACAACAGATTTTTCCGAGTCAAGTATTAAAATGGTATCTCCAACATTTTCAGATCCTACCAGGGTATACCACAGGGCTATGTTCTGAGTCCCACTTTGTTCTCACTATTCATGGCTGGGATGGAGAAAGTGATCACTTTATGTAATAATGGCCCCAGATAGCTGTCCGGTTTTCCGATCGGAACTTCTTGCAATCAGAGAAGCCTTGGAATTCGCCCTTCGTTCTGAAACTAGCGACACCTATATTTTGACGGACAGCAAAAGTTCAATCCAATACTTAAAAAATTGGCCGAAAATTCCGGTCAAGAAATTATTTCCAAAATTGTTACACTTTCACAGTTTGCATTCAGTGGATTCCCTCCCATGTTGGAGTCTTCGGCAATGAGATGGCGAACTTGCTTGCGAAAGAGGGAATTGTTCTTCCTTCTGCTGACTCTGGTGAACTCTTCGCGTCAGAAATATTTTCTATCCACAAGGCTAAAGCAAATTCTATTTGGAAAGTCTCTCCCTCACACGAATGGTATGCTGGAAATCGTCCTGGTCTGTCTCTACAGTCCGAAAGCACATGATCTGCACAGACTGCATTGGCCAGACTTCGTAGTGGCCATATCAAAAGCTTGACATTCGTCGACAAAGAAAAGACTTGTTCCTCTTGCCCTTGTTCCTGTCCTGCTTCTCCTGCTCATGTCATTGACTGTATTGGCGCCTCTGCGAGGCTGCTGTGGAGTGACGGGGAAAATGGACTTTTGGTATTGTTAGAGCTACACGGTATCATGGACCTGGTCTATTATTTGGACCAGGGGGACATGAAACAACAACAACCAATCAGGTGAAGACGGTTCTATTAACCCTATGCCCCAAAAGCAGCATTTTCCCAGGTAGCACAACATGTTGCACAATATTTTTCGATATTATATGATATTGTAAGATATTATTCAATATTGTCAATATTGTTTAATATCGTACAATATTGTGCAATATCTTTGTCCCATTGGGGTTGTTTTGCTTCTCTGTTCGAACAAGCAAATGTTTACCTGCGATGATCTTAAGCATTCCATTTGAAAGCATCATATTTATTTTTAATCTGGTTTCAAAGAATATTTACGTCATTTATGGGACGTATTCCACATTTGCCTTCTATTTATCTGTTTCCAGTTTTTCTAAGTCTTATAATACAGCAAGTTATTTTAACGTTTCCACTCTCTTATTTCAACTTATCACTTAAAATAAATTTATAAACCCAAAAAAGGTTTCTTAAATACGAATAGCATGTTAATAGATCAGTTGCTATATTTGCTAAACGTTATACATATTCCACAGTTCTTACACACAGTAAAATACACAATAATTGGTATATATACATATTGTAAATAATCCTATCGGAAGCCGAGAAAAATTTAAATATCAATTATCCACAAATTAATGAAAATAGAAATGTGGAATTTCCACAGAAAGCCTGGAAACAAATCTGTTCTGTATCAGGAAATCAGAATTTATTCATGCAATAGTTTATAAATACTGCAGTTTAAACAACAGACAGATCTACAGTTGGTAGAGAGATATAGTGTATGGGATAAGAATATGGGTCGAGAAATGATTTTCAAATGTTCAATATGCCTCCTTCCATTCAGGAAAACAACCGTCTGACGAGTAATCAATCTTCTTCATGGCATTAAGGAATATGTATTATGGTCATGTTTTGTCATAAAAACAGAAATGAGTTATTAATGGTAATGCTTTGGTGACATAGAACATGCAGTCAAAAATGTAAGAAATGCTCTATACACAGCAGGATTACAGATAAATGTAAGAAATCCTAGAAGAATTCTTTATATTTTCATTCATTATCAAAAGCAATTGTACAGCCAGAAAACACAGTAGTAAACAGAAGGAATGACTCAGAAAAATGCCAAATTTACTCACTGTTTATTCGTTCAAAAATAACTTCCAAATACAACTCTAATCAATATTTATAATGTAAACTTCGATGAACATTTTCTGCGAATAGTTAATCATAAACATGCTGAAAAGTACTCTATGACATCTTTAGATCTAGCATTAATTTTCATGTCAAAATGCAAATATTCGTTCATTTTTTTTATTTGATAATCCATTGTTCAGAAACAATTGTCAGTTTGCTCCTTTTGTCAAAATTGTTTTAACCATTTATTTTTTGAAATTATGTCTACTTTTCTCGCATTTCCTGAAAGATCTTCACAGTAAGAACCAAGTACCAAAATTCAGAATTCACGATAAGAAATATGGAATCAACTCCAGTTTAGGCCTATTGTATTAATTGAGTTAGCAGTGCGCAGATAAAAGAAACGTAAAATAAAAGAACATCTCAAACTACTTCTAATGAAGCATTCCCTTTAAGAAAAAAAACGTAACATTAGAATGTTTCTGTAATGATTTTTTCCGCAATAATTACCTATATCTCAAAATTTGTATATTTATATATAGGTATTTGAAAAATATTTGGTTCCTAATTGTACAATTGCGTCCATTTACTTTCGTGGTTCAAATAAAAGGCGGTTTGTGTCAAAAGCAAATGGTAGCCGTCTGCTGAGATAACAACTAAAGCAATCAATGCAAAAAAGAAGCAAGTACCAAAATTCAGAATTCCCGATAAGAAAGATGGAACAAACTCCAGTTTAGGCCTATTGTATTAATTGAGTTAGCAGTGCGCAGATAAAAGAAACCTAAAATAAATGAACACCGCAAATACTTCTAATGCAAGAATTCCTTTTCAAAAAAATGCAGAATTTGAATTCTTCTGCAATAATTACAAAAAAGAAAACCTATATCTCAAAGCTCGTGTTTTTGATAATAGCTATTTAAAAAAATTTGGTTCCTAATTGTATAATTGCGTCCATTTAGTTTTGTATTTTAAGTAAAAGAAGGATCGTGTTAAAAGCAAATGGTGGATGTGTCGTAGATTGCCTACTGAGGATGGATGGATGTTGGGGTTTAATTTCGCAAAAGCCATATTTGGCCATACTGCACCAAGCATTTAGCTACTACTAGAGAGTACTACTCTACTGAGATAAGAGACAAAGCAATAACTGCAAATATTTAAGCTTCAAATGCTCGTAACGTTATCACAAAATAAATATCTGAATAACATAAACTGGAAAGTCTGATTATAACATTGCTCTGCTGCCATTTTTGAAAAAATATTACGTTACTGTAATCTATAAAGCGTTGCTATAATTTTTTTATATTAAATCTTTTTAGCGTGAATTCATTTTATTTGTAAAAAAAAGATATTTTTAGCAGCATTATTTACGAACAATATTTTATTGTTCTATTTTTCCAGGTATCAACTCTCCTGACTGTTGCAATAATCTTTGTATTGGTTATTACGAAAATATATTTTTAGCAGCATTATTTACGAACAATATTTTATTGTTCTATTTTTCCAAGTATCAACTCTCCTGACTGCTGCAATAATCTTTGTATTGGTTATTACGAAAATATATTTTTAGCAGCATTATTTACGAACACTATTCTTTCGTCCTATTTTTCAGGTCTCAACTCTCCTGACTGCTGCAATAGTCTTTATATTGGTTATTACGAAAAAATATTTTTAGCAGCGTTATTTACGAACAATATTCTTTCTTTCTATTTTTCCAGGTCTCAACTCTTCTGACTGCTGCAGTAGTCTTTGTATTGGTTATTACGAAAAAATATTTTTATCATATTTTTAGCAGCATTATTTACGAACAATATTTTATTGTTTTATTTTTCCAGGTCTCAACTCTCCTGACTGCTGCAATAATATTTGTATTGGTTATTACGAGAATATATTTTTTAGCAACATTATTTACGAACATTATTCTTTCGTTTTATTTTTCCAGGTCTCAACTCTCCTGACTGCTGCAGTAGTCTTTGTATTGGTTATTACGATTGTATGCTTTGTCCAATGGAGAAAATATCGTCAGTCGCCTGATGGTCCGAATGAAGGAAGTTCACCTTGGTTTTTCTTGTGTCCAGAACGTGGAAGGAACGGGCTTAGGATAGAGAGAATTCCTTTGAATCCATCCCAAATGATTTTTAATCCTAACTATTCAAAAGACAGCAACAAAGAATCCATCATTGGTAGGTTAAATTTCCATCTAGTCAGATTATTAGAAAAATTCTGAGGAAATTATATCCTTAACTAAATTTAGATCATGGGATAACTTCTCAATAACATAATTTTGTGCAAAAGATTAAAAAAAATATGGAATATTGTAACAACTCTCTGATAATTCAGATATCTTTCGGAAAAAAATGTAAAGAAGATGCCTTCCTTATAGTATTTCTATACATATTTTTTTTCTGACGTAGACTTACGTCTTTCCATAGTGGTCTAATGGCGTGTCGGGAAAGGAAAAAAATTGACTCTTTTCGTGATATTTTTAAACGCTTATACCTCCGCAACCAAATATTATAGAGAGTTGGTTTAGTTTAATTTAACAGAGAAAGGTAGACACTGAAGATTGCAAAAGTAATTTCAGAATTTGTAATTACGGTTTAGTTACAGTTGAGCCCCAAAGTTGATGAAAATCGAGAAGAATTTTGATGACGTCACACTGACTGTTGCTCGCGCGCATCGGTTGTGAGCGGTATATTAACTGGATTTTAATATATTAATAATTAATTCATTTCAGAATTATTAATTTATTCAGATTAATTCATTTAACAGAGAAAGGTCATGGAGCATAGGCCAAAGTAACATAAAACTACTTTAGTCACAGAAAGTCACATGACTAATTAGCTGTCCTTAATTATTTCAAGAAGAGTGATTTTAAATTTAAAAAGAAATTTCTTTGATTTTAGTTTGAAAGTATAATTATTCGAATCCTTCAGTCTGAAAAACAAAAACAAAGCGTTTTATGGGTGAGTTTTCTGGTGTGTTTACTTATATTAAAAACTTTGACTTTATCTACTTGTATGTTGAACTTCCGCTTTGAAGATCCATTGCCTTAGCATTACACCGGAAATACGTATTACTGGCACTTAAACAAACCAGAAAACTCGTCCATAAGCTGTATCTGTCTGCGTACAATTTTCATCCACATTAATATTTATTCTTTTATAAAACTGAATAGTACTTATAACTGATCTTACCATGAAAGGATTACATTTCAATATACTTTAGAAAAACTAGATGAAAATAAAACATAAGAAAGGTGCAGGTAGGGCGAATTAGCTTTATGTGAGGTTATAAATAAGTGTAGCGTGGAAACGCGTTTAGCTATTAGATTGATTCTGTTGTCATTTTAAAGAAGAGTATTGCTAGGACCCAAAGTTAGACAATAAAAATATTTATCAGAATATAAGTAAAAATCGGTATTAAATTGAAAATTTCAAAATCTGCATGTTTTTGATTATAACATGCAGTGTTTTCTTTCGAATCGTACCAAACTTACAGAATACAATACGACAATACGCAAAAGAAACATTGTATTAAAATTTGAATTCAAAAATTTAAATATTACGGGAAATATGAGCACTTGTAGTATATAATGTTTTACTGAACATACTCGAAATTATCTATCATACTCGTGATTTATCTATGCTGTAACCATTATATTACTCTGTGTAAATACTGTATTAAAGAGATTGATAAGGAAATTACATATTAATATGAAATACTTGTTTTATGATTGTATCCCGACATTTTCACGACGAATCTACGTCGCGGACCCTAACTGCGCCTTTCTTATGTTTTATTTAGAGTAGCTTTTGATGGCGCCATCTGTTGACAGTGTACAGAACTATATTTTGAGTATGAGCAGTAAAACATTATTTACTACAAATACTCATATTTCCCGTAATGTTCAAATTTTTTAATTCAAATTTTAATACAATGATTCTTTTACGTATTGTCAAATATTTTGTAAGTTTTGTACAATTCGAAAGAAAATGCATATTATAATCAAAACCATGCGGAGTTTGCAATTTTAAATTTAATACCGATTTTTACTTATATTCTGATTAATATTTTTATTGTCTCACTTTGGGTCCTAGTAATATTCTTCATGCTCTTTAAAATGACACCAGAATCAACCTCCTATCTAAACGCGTTTAAACGCTACACTTATTTATATCTTTACATAAAACTAATTGATAGCAATCACGCGCATGCGCCTACACTGGTACGATGACGTCAGAGGCAAAACAAATACTATGCGACAAACTCTTAGAGATATGATCTATCCTTTGTCGGGTCAACTATTCTTTTCGCATTATTAGTCTCGTAGTTATTAGCGATTCAAATATGAAGGTATTTTGTCGCACACGAAAGTTCGTTTCACGTCAAAACTACAAAGACATTTCAGTACTTGTATGAAGTACTTTTAATATTATCCAAGCCAATACAAACATTGACCTAAGAGTCATAAATATCTTAGATAGAGAAAAAATCCTGTGTTTATTCCTTCCCAACAGCCGTGTAAAAAGAATTCGTAATTATTTGAGAATTGTAAATAAAAAAAAAAAGGAAAATAAGGGCTTTTTTTTCTCTCTTACTACTTCTGAATTTGTCTCCTTCCCATGCTGGCAAAGAGATTGCTGGCTTGGCCTCTTCTTTCCTTCTTTTATTTTATTTTTTATTTTTTCTGCCTTTCTATTCCTCTTTTGGGAATATAGATGGCGCCACCGAGTGGTAGTGTTTATTGTTTTGCTTTTCTCGAAGGCGCGGGCAAGTTTTATCTGGTAAGTCTTTTACCTTATGAAAGTTTATTAATTAAGCTTGATGGCTAGTATTTTGTTGCTCTTATTAGCGTGTTTAATGCTTTTTCCTTTTTCTTTTGACGTTTGTTCTTATGGTTTTGCTCCTGGTTGATTTTTTGGGGAGTTCGGACTATGAGAAGCTTTTTCTTGGCGAGAAATAGGCCTGCTTCTACAGAAAACTCCTTAAATATTCTTTTGAATCCATTTCGAATAGTTTCTAGCCCTTGAAAAAGTGAACTAGAATGGATTCCTTGTTTTTGCGGTATGAATTTCGTTTACTTCAAATACTATAGGATTGCTTGTATTACTTTTTTTAATTTAGGCTTTATTGGTATATCTGTCTTTTGTAGTATCAACATGTTCACGAAGAAATCTGTCTGATTCGATGAACAAAATTCAATTTGAATTAAATTGGCATTTCTTCCGCCGCACCCATGTTCTACACTTTAAGCTCAAGGATAAGAAATCGGTGTAAAAGTAGCCATGTTCTTAATTTATAGGCGGCAAGATAATTTAATGATCCTTTCTATTGACTACTGATCATACGTTCTACATCGCGAGATTTTTGCATGCAGTTCATCATAATGATTCTAATTTCCATGAAGAACAGAGCTTTCTTTTATTTTCCGTGGCTACCAATCATGCATCTTTCTTGAATGGGCGTATGCCATAGAAATATCTAAATTATAAACAATCATTTGCATTTCAATTAAGTTTGTATGCCGAATTTTCAAATGGTGCAATGCCTGGTAACTAAATAAACTCCATTAAAGTCATATCTTCTGTACATAGTCAATGGTAATGAAGAAGTCAAAAAATATTGTAACGCTTGTAGCACATATTCACATATAGGCGGTCGGTAAGAACATATTAACTGCTGATTAGAAATTACGAGCGTTCTTTATAATTTCAAAACCATGTGAAAACATTGGTGAATGATATGGCAGAAAGAAACCCGCTGCTTCCTTCTTTTCCCTTATTTTATGATAGGAAAGAGATGTTACGATAATTCCTTATGTTTGTTTCGGTCCATTTATCCTGTTACTTCCATCACTCTTACACGATGATCACGAAAGTAATATACGAATGTGACGTGTCAGTGAACGTTGGGAATATGGACTAGTTTTCTGTTCTGTTTACTTACATTAAAAACCTCGACTTTATTTGCAAGGGGTTTTGAACTTCCGCTTTGAAAATTCCATTGACTTAGCATTACACCGGAATTACGCAGTCACCGTATTTTAATGTAAATAAACAAAACAGAAAACTCGCCCATTATGATTAATCTGTTTAAACGTCCTCAAATCTATGACGAATTGCACTTCGACCGACTATGGTTGATAACCCCCAACAGGAGATCTATGCAATGAAATTCTCCAATTTTCTAATCCACCTCTGAAAAGAATCCTGCTTATTAAAATAACAATTTTTAGCCATCGAAAACATCAGTGCAGCATGTCGCGACTGAGATCGTACGGTGCTTTATTTCAAACGGCTGGACAGAGTCCTTCTTCTTATCAATAGATCGTCCTTTTACTGCAGTCGAAGTCAGGCCTTTCTGTCAGATATTTTGAAAAAATTACTTTCTTTATACAAATGTGTTAAATAATTAACTAGTCTGTCAAATTCACCTTTTAGATGGGAGATTTCAGTCTACTTTCAAAGTCCATTTTTTTAAAAATAATAATAGACTATAAATTTGCTTTCAATATTTCAAGTAGTTTCAGTTTCATTACAAGCAGTAAAAATCGGTTTACCTGTAGGCAGTTATTAATGTTCTGACCGCCAAATTTTTTTAAATCTCTCATCAGATGCAACGTCCGCAAACGTGTTTAAATACGGTTGAGCGAAGCGTATTCGATTTATATGAAAAGCCTTATTACTAATATAATAGCCCAGATCTGTCTCTCGGTAACGTTCTGACGTCACCAATATTAAAACTCGCACGCCATGGCACTGTGAGACGTTAAACAGCATTATTTTATCGTTAGAGAACCTAAATTTCAGTCATTTTGAATTTAAAAGAGTAATTGTCTATCTAATTTCAAATTTAATCGCTCTAAAATAGAGAAATAAAATTTTCCATCGATTGATATAAAATTTATCTCGCTATGATCAATAGTTCCCGAGAAAGTTTAAATTATATTAATCCTATATTTCAAATTAAGTTCCATTTTTTAATAGAAAGTAGTAAATTAAGTCAGTCGTATATCATGCGCGTGATATAGTTTGGACGCCACTATGCATCTCATTATTTATTGCAATCGTGATGATGTAATTTTATATTTTTGGCAACGTTTGACGATCAGAGAAATGCTTTGTTTTTATTAGAATTTTGAAAAAGAATTCCTTTGAAATTTTAAATTCTGACTTACGTTTGACAAGATGAGAATTTCATGATTTATTGAATTATAATAAAATTGTTAAACAACGAAAGATACTTCACACGGAATGTCGTTCACCAAGAGGTTTTCTGAATAAAGAAATATGTAAATAATATGTAAATCAAAAAATATTTCCTGTCATAAAAAATATGTTTATTTTATTTGTTTTCAATCAATGTTAAACATTTCGCTCGCATATATATATATTTAAACACGTCAAATTTGACGGGAAATCTCTCGAATAAAGAGGAAATTTGCACCCTTCATGCCATGACGGGTGATTTTCTAGTTAATATAATAAGATTCAACGATGTAATATTTCTAATGAAACACAATAGCTTCCGAAAATCGCAGGATGCACCAGAAAATTGACTTGCTTCCAACACGTGGAAATAGCAGGATAAGCAGTCAGAGGGTTAGTAATGATTAGTAATGATGATTAGTAAGTATGATTAGCAATGATGATTAGTAATGCCTAACCATTTCATTTGTTCCTGAACTTGTTTTCTGATGTTTCAGAAATCCATCATATTGCAAGAGAAAAGATCAGTTTCGTTCAAACCCTTGGAGAAGGAGCGTTTGGCAGAGTGTTTCTCGGCACAGTGGACTACTTAACTCCGGATGAACCAACGACTTTAGTGGCTGTTAAGACTTTAAAAAATAATGAAGTGGAAGATATTAAGATCGAATTTGAAAGAGAAGCTGAACTGCTTGCAAACTTGCAGCATACCAACATAATTAAATTTTTTGGCGTGTCAACGGACGGTGAAGCTCTTATGATGATATTTGAGTACATGGAGCATGGAGATTTGAACAATTTTTTAAGGTAAGAAGCTATTTTATCATATAATTTAAAAGTCTGCATACTTTGTAGATTATATTGTCTTTATTCAAGCAAAGTTGACTATCAGCTAAAATAATCCCTCAAGAAATTACTTTAAAGCACACATTTTTCTGTAAAGTTCATGTCCCTTATAATCATTTTAACCCTGTGAGCCCTATCCCGCCTCAAACCGCCCGGAAGCCGGAATCAGGCGTTTTCGGGTGCCTAGGTGAATATTTTAGGAAAAATGTAGTTCCTTTCTTTGTTGGCAATTGATCGGGCAACCATAGCTGTCGACCTCCTGGAATTTTGTAAAGAACATGACGATTCCGTTCTGTTTTTGTGAGCGAAAATTCATTCCAGGTTTTGAGGCAATGGAATTCTCATTCTAACCGGGTTCAGAGAGTTAAACCTGCTTGTATTTTATGTATTTTGTACTTCTATTACAGAAATGAAATACGCAGTCTAACCTTTTAATAGATTAAAAGCTGATTTCAAAAATGTTGAAATTTGTTGCGTAAAATACGGTAGTCAAGCTATTTTGTACTTAAGCCATGTCATATATTGAAATTTCAAGGCATATTTTGAATTAGCCTTTTAAAAATATTTTCGGATATTCGTTTTTTTAAATGCAAATGTATATCCGATCAATTAGACTTACAACATTTTATTACATTAAAACACTTGGTGTGTTTTGTTTTATTAATCTGGGAATAAACGAATGTATTTGTTTTCACTGACTTACGTTGGAACATGGTTTTTTTTTCAAAATTAAGAATTTTATGCTTTACCTAGGTGAAAAACTCCAAATTCACTCTTGTTTTGCTTTATTATCTGGGAATTATCTTTTATCAGGAAGTAATTGAGAGTGTTTATCTTCCTGAACACGTGCTGGACGATAATTGTTTTAGAATTAAGAATTTTATGACTTGCCTAATTCAACAGTTTAGATGTTATCTTAATATTTATGAAGATTTCGTTTAATCTGCATTCGTGGTTTTCAAATTTATATCGGAAAACGCTAATTTTCTAAATAATTGTATTACGAAATTTAATTAGAAATCAACTTTTCCTCCATTAATCGAACTATTATTATTAAAATTGAAATTAATTTCTTTGGAAGAAATGCAGAAACACCAAATTAAGACTACTTCATTGTCTTATTTTCAACATTTAAAAAAATCCTCTTTTTCTTCAAAGCGGCATCTGAATTTGACATTATAAAGACGATCAGAGATTACTGTGTTATTTTTAAAATTAATTCTGTCATTCGAATAGTTTTCGTAAAATACATCTTAAAATCGTTAGTTGGAGCAAAACTCATATTCATCATTCATTTTAAAAGATTTCCATTTTCATTATTTTATCATAAGTGTAATTATTAAACAGATCTTGAATATTTAAATTTCTCTAATCTGCTGTCCCATTCCATTACCCAGGTGGGTTGTCTCAACACAATAATTGCAAATATCTCCGCTATTAAGCTGATCTGGTCAGAATTATTGTTATTTAGTGACATTATTTATTTGAGGCATGATTTTATTTCATTTTATAAATCATTCTTCCCCCGGGAGGACCACGAGTACGTGGATGAGAAGCTTCCGGATAGGTCAGCGGGTTCTTGCTTCTCCTTGGTTTACAGCAATGGTGAAGTTTGAATTCCTTCCGCGGTGATGATACGTACCTCCTTCAGGAGAGAATGGGCCATGGCCGGTAATGACCGTTAGGACTCCGACCTCAGTATCATAGCTGTTGCACCGATTGCCATTCAGATTTCCCAGATGCTAAGGCAGGGCGGGGTATCTCAGATTTCCCAGATGCTAAGGCAGGGCGGGGTATCTCAGATTTCCCAGATGCTAAGGCAGGGCGGGGTATCTCAGATTTCTGATTACAAATCCTTCTATTATAAAAATTGTTTACCAATAGCCTTTCGTCACACATTCTTTCCTCTCCCCAAATTTGCTTTTCAAGAAATTTAAATGTTAATAATACTTTCATAATAAAGGCTGTAGAAACATAGTACGAATCTTAAATATCTTAATTCATAGATGTCTTTGAAGCATTTCTTACTCATCTAAAAAGGACAGCTGCATAAAAAGCTGAAAGATGTAATTCATTCTCCTTGAACCGTCTGGCCATTGAAATAAAGGAACCTCGAAATACGGGAACGTCCGAGCTCCTGTATCAAAGATAAGGGAAATTCACTTTCCCCCTCAAAAACCACAATGACAGCTGGCATTGTCCGAATTGTAAGGAAACTCCCCTCTTCCCTAAACACATCTGGACGAGCCACTCTATCGAAGAAAGCACGCGCCGCGTGTGTGAAGTCAATCACACTTGACGAAAGAGGGTGGAAATTTCAGAGTGGCATTCGGACGGCTATCGTCTTTTGTTCGAAGGGACGTATGGGACTGTCCTGTAACGATAGAGTTAAAGATACTCAAAAAACGATAAAATGTTTTTGAGGTAGTGATGTGAGTTCTTTTTATTAAAATTTGAGGCTCTTGATCTAAGGTTAACTATTCATAAATTTCAATTAGGTTATATAATATTATTAAGAAACTTTCATATATTAGGTTATAAATTATTTTATATATTTAGAAAATTTTGGATTATGATATTATTAGGACGACTGGATGATATTTAAAACAAATGTGATGAGGTTCTTTTGATTATGTATTTCTAACATCTGGTGCATTCTGTGAGGAACCTAATGCATTGGAAATTCAAACGTGTAGTGCGAAGCATAGTAGCATTATAATGCTTTAGGCTTCATTTTACATCTAAAATAAAATAGATATCAAAATTCCAAAATTTTTAATTTTCAATATTATAATTCTAATATACAGAAATGAGTTAAAAGTCTAATTAATTTTTCAACAACTTCTGAAATGCTACGCTTAATTCTAAAGTCCTTACCTCAAATTATTTCAATTCTTGTTATATTAAACCAAGAGATTGATCCAATTTTGAAATGAATTGGCGTAAATGTTTATTTTTAATTTTATAGGTTCTTATATTTTATATATTCGAAATTTCGGACGCATTAATTAATTAATTGATATTACATTCTGTGTTTAAGGATTTTTGCATCGTGCAACATACAATAAGAAATGCCAGCCTAAAAACATTATCTTATTAAAAATATTTGCTATATTTACACCAATTTCGATATCAATGAGTGTCGAAACATCAGTCTTCTTTATAACGAAACCGAAGGTTTATTCATAATTGATTCTTGTTCTGAAATGAAAAGAAATGGATAATCCGTCCAGCATCAGAAAGTGAAAAGACCAAGAGGGCAAAATTAGGACGCGAGAACAGAAAACAGTTTGTGAAGATGTCCATGTTATGTCCCATCCCTATTAGCACAAGATATTCTACGATATCTCCACGATGTTTCTACGATGGTCTGAATACCGCACAAAATCGTAAAGAATACATTTTGTGAAGATGTCCATGTTATGTCCCATCCCTATTAGAACAAGATATTCTACGATATCTCCACGATGTTTCTACGATGTTCTGAATACCGCACAAAATCGTTAAGATATGAATGAATATGTATGAATATTGTAGGGCATTTTGTGCTAATAGGGCTCCTTAAGCGGTTATCATACGGACAAAAATACAGTCAACGCAACCGCCAACTCAACTGTATCTCCAACTCTGATCCCAATTTCAACCAAACTAGGGTTGCCAGCGTTGAGTAAGGAGTTGGTAGCAGTTTTCATTTTCCGACCGTTAGAAATATAACTCTATCCTTATATTTGGAGAAAATCTTATTTGTGATTGTTTATTGTTGTCGCTTATTTTGATTCTATACAAGTTATTAACCTTCCAGCGGGCGCGCCTGCACAAATTTTACAACATATCGTGCATCGTATTTCATAAATGTATCGTGCTGTTTTACAAAAAATAAATACAACTTTTATTTATGTTATCTTTATTTATTAGCTTAATAGTAAACAAAGATTTTATAAATAAAAATTGCATTTAAATTTATAAAAGAACGATATAAATATGTGATACGATGCACAATGCAAGTATTTTTTGAAAACGCGCGCCCGCTGGAAGGTTAATGAAGAGGATGGACAGAAATACGAGGCAATGCATATCAGCTGGGGAACGACCACTTCATGGGAGCCGCCATCTTTGCGTATGACGTTGCGTTTTGTGACGAAAGCAGTCAACAATTCATCTGATTGGTTCAGATGCAAGGTTGGCTCAACTCTGTAGCGAGAAATCGACAGGGTTGAGTGTATTTTCCTCAACTCCAACTTCCATATCAGACGGCATATTAAACTCAATGGACCTTATGCATGTGACGTCACATCCTCCGACACGTGACCTGCCGGCGGCAGCCAGTGGTGAGTCTTAAACAGCTGACTCAGAACTGCTTTTATTTCTGAGTCATTTATAGGCCGATCGTTCTGTTTATTCCTCCACAGCTGTTTTTCTATACTCTCGAATCCAAACTGAGCATAAGGTCCAATCTCAAGTTTTGAGTTGAACATACGGTTGAGTTGATAGTTGGGTTGGCAAATCTTTGCTCGTGTGATATGGCTTTTACTTCATTTATCGATTGCTGGGAAATAGACAAACATTTTAAATTTTCCCTTCAGTTTCCTTCCATAAATAACGAATGGAATTTCTTTAAACATCTTTTTTTTCTTTTATTCATAAGAATTTCTTATATCAACGCTGAACCTTATCTCTTGTTCCAGTCACGTATATTTACGCTACAATGTGTTTGAATAATATCTAAAAATCTTTTTTCAGAGACCGAGCTCCACAGAATGACAATTCCGCAATAGAAGTGCACAAATATCCAGAACTAACGATCCCAGATCTTATTCATATCGCATGCCAAATCGCCGCAGGAATGGAGTACCTCGCCAGCCAACATTTTGTGCACAGGGATCTGGCAACCCGAAACTGCCTGGTTGGCGACCAACTCGTCGTTAAAATCGGAGATTTTGGAATGTCCAGAGACGTTTACAGCACAGACTATTATCGGGTATATTTTTATTTCTTAATGCATTATTCAATTTTTTAAAAATCAATGACAACTAGTAAAATCTGTCAGGAAATGTAAGATTCTAATTTATTTAATGTTATCTAGCTTATTTAATCTATCGAATTTTTAAGTGATTAAAGTTTCTCATTGGCGCTAAAATATTCTACGGTCGTTGAAAGATCTACGTTTACAACTATTTCAAACTAAATAAACGTTTACAATTGGAAACACAATCGTCTGCAGCACAGACTACTATCGTGTACGTTTTTAGTTCTTAATACATTATTCAATTGTTAAAAAATCAATGAAAACTAGTAAAATCTGTCAGGAAATGTAAGATTCTAATTTATTTAATGTTATCTAGCTTATTTAAT
>BGPR01005177.1:54907-66341 GCA_013235015.1 Araneus ventricosus | reverse complement strand
TTATCTAGCTTATTTAATCTAGCGAATTTTTAAGTGATTGAAGTTTTTCACTGGCGTGGGAAACAAAATATTCTACGGTCGTTGAAGAATCTATATTTACAGTTATTTCAAACTAAATAAACATTTATAATTGGAAACTAATGCGTAGTTAAATTTTCATTTATGGACTAGTTGCTGAGGATTAGAAATTACTAAATATCTAAATATCCCAAAGTCATTACTTATTCAAAATGTACTAACGCATACACACTGATGAGGCAAACTCCAGTCAAAAACGAGAGGCCGCGGTGGCCTAGTGGTAAGGTCTCAGCTGTGGGGCCGAAGGGTTCCAGGTTCGAAACCCGATTCCACTGAAGATCCGCCGTGTATGGGGCCTGTTGCACGTTAAATCATACGTAGTGGTCAAACATCCTCCCGTTGGTGTGGCGAGGAAGTTTGGAGAGGGGGGTGCCAGCTCAGGTGTCGTCCTCGTCATCTGACCGAGGTTCAAAATTACGAGGTCCGTCCCAAAATAGCCCTCGTGTTGCTTCAAAACGGGGCGTTAATATAACTAAACTAAACTCCAGACAAAAACGACAAATGCTATATGAAACAAATATTAATTGCAAATGCATACAAAACACTTCGGTTAAATTCATGATTTAAACGAGAAGGCTTTAAACATACGACTCTTAAACCTCGAAACAAAAGTTGGAAAACTGTCAAATTCGATACATTATATCTCTGAAACAATGCAATTAATAAACCCATTTTTTTCTAGAAAAATTTCTGTTCTTTCTATTACAGTACACACATTTTCAAACTATCATATTGGTATGTTTGTGTGTTAGAGAGTAATATATATGGGTATTATATATATATATTTGGAGAAAAAATGAGATAGTCACCCTCCGCGCATGATTACGGATAACATATTTATCTAAACACAATATTTCGTGTATCTAAGTAATCCAAACAGTCTGTTTAAGAAATTGAACCTCAATTAATTAACATTTAAATTTAATTTCTATTTTATATACCAATTTAAAATAAAAATGTTAAAAAATAGTTAACATTTCAACATTTCTAACACCCTCTCCTAAAAAAAAACACTTTTTTTTGGAGAAATATCTACAAAAATGTAGTTCAATTTGTAGAACATAGCAAAATACATATTCGCCAAAAATGTTAAGTAAAAATATTAGAAAGTTCTTGGGATATCGTGCGCGCAATATAAAAAAAACACATTTTGAGATATAGCGCTTTAAAGATAAGGCCATATTGAATGCTTACGTTGAGGAGCTGATGCATTTTCCTTAATAACTTTCATAATTATGGGAATTTTTTAACGCTGGTTGTTTTAAATTGTTCAAAAAAGTCAGGGAAATAATATCTTTTTCATAAAATCGAAAATTTTTTAGGTTTAACAGTCGTATATCCCCTTAACTGGAGTTCTGAAAAAGAACTCTTTTTCTAGAGAAATATCATAAATCGAATATTAATAAAATGGTCTCGCATTTCTCACTAACTCTTCGATCAGATCAAATTGCAGAGAGAAGCTGCTACAACCCCCGCAGAAACAATGTCATCACGTATAAAAATATCACAATCAGCAAAGCAACATCGATGGAAAATAAGTCATTCTTATTCCCAATGCTTTATCAATATTCGTAAGACCTCAAACATCATTTGTTATCATGAACGTCGTATCTATGTCCAGTAATCTTTACAGATGATATATCTTTGGCTTATTCTTTCGGCAGGTTGGGAGACATAATATGCTTCCAATCCGTTGGATGCCTCCTGAGAGTATTCTCTACAGGAAATTCACCACGGAATCTGATATTTGGAGCTTCGGTGTCGTAATGTGGGAGATTTTCACTTTTGGGAAACAACCATGGTATGAATTATCAAATCATGAGGTACGTTATTTTCATGTTTCTTAACTATGAAATTTTACCATTCGCAAATTTAGTCGTGAGGAGTTACCAAATTAGAAAATAAAAAAAGTTATTATAATCA
The DNA here is from genome assembly GCA_013235015.1 of Araneus ventricosus. NCBI lineage: Eukaryota > Metazoa > Arthropoda > Arachnida > Araneae > Araneidae > Araneus > Araneus ventricosus. Next base: position 64,340 of record BGPR01005177.1, on the reverse strand, counting down.
TGTTATAGAAATGATTATCGTTTTCAAAATTTAAATCTGAGTTAAAAGTGAAATAAAATAAATAACGAATGCATTGTAAAAATAATTTACATCTTATGATTATAGTAACTTATATTTTATAATTAAATGGTGGCTGGATAAACGCTAACAGCATTTTATAAGTTTAACCCTAAGTCCGTTAACCCTAACCCAGTAACTTCGATGTACATTTTCTCAAAATCTGTTATAGATTCATGTTTGAATTTTTTATAGAAGAAAAGTAAATTTTTCTCATTATACTAAAATGATTTTTTTTAATTCAAAAATTTATTTTTTATAGATTTTTTTTTGTGTCAAAGCAAAAAATGTTAAATTGGCCACTTCGATGTACCTTTTCTCAAAATGTGTTATAGATACAGGTTTGAAATTTTTTATAGAAGTAAAGAACGCCTTTCTTTTTATACTGAAATGATCTTTTGGTTAGTTTTTAATTTTTTTATAAGTTTAAAAAATATTTAATTAGACATAGTGAAATTTTACCCTATTTTGGCACAAAAAAAATGTAAAAAATAAAGTTTTGACATTTTTAATAAAAAAACTCATTTCAGTATAATGAGAAAGGGGTACTTTACTTGTACAAAAAGTTTCAAACATGTATCTATAACAGATTTTGAGAAAAGTACATCGAAATGGCCAATTTTACATATTGTTTTGACACAAAAAAACTATAAAAAATAAATTATTGAATTAAAAAAAAATCATTTCGGTGTAATGAGAAAGATGTACTTTACATGTATAAAAATTACAAACATGAATCTATAACAGATTTTGAGAAAAGGTACATAGAAATAACAGGGTTAGGGTTAACACACTTAGGGTTCCAACTCCCCTTATAACAACTTATTATTATGATTTGATAACCATTAGAAATAAGAAAATAATTATTTTTTTAAATCAGGTTTCCACATCATTAGATCGTACATTTTCATTAGATTCACTGAAGTTATAGCTATTAAAATATATTTTGCTTCGAGTTAAATGAAAATTGGCATATTTTTTGTTTTCATCTTCAGACAACAAGCAATATATCAAAAGGCAAGGAATATATTATTGAGATCGAAATTTGATTCTTGAATGTAAGAAATTTCTTTTAAATATTTGAATAATATGAAGGAGAAAATTTTAATTCTTACTGTTTGTTGCAAAACATATAATTTGCTGTGTCATTCTATATTTGCTTTTTTTATATTTTTTATTATTTTAACTTTTTCTTTCTAAACGGAATTCTTAGCATCATCATATTTCAGGATATGTGTCCAAAAGCTTAATTCGTGTCCAGAAGGTTAAGTAATAAACTGATGAAGTGCATTTTAAACTTTTAACATAAGCTCAATTTACTATGGTCAAAAGTGATTGTTGACCAATTCTTATAAAGGTCGAAAAAACAAATATTGATAAAAATAAGCTATTTCTTAGAAGTTTGTAGCGCTATATTTCTTAGCTCTAGGTCCAGCGGTCTGTCCTATAGAGCGCCGACACACACACATTATCCTTTATTGTTAGTAGATATTTTTCAGAATCACTGTCAATAGCCTGGCTTATTAAAAGGAATAAATTGGTTTGGTTTTTGTATTCTGTTATAGGAAACTTTTTTGTCTATGTTGCACTAAAAAGTTAACTTGCGTTCTTCAATTAGCAGAACTTAATTTTTCTAGTGCAATCAAAAGAAGGATTATAAAAAAATTCGAATAAGAAATATTATGCAGGAATCCTATCTCCAAGTCGATGAAAGCATGCAACTAAACCAACCGAGAAAAGCAATTTAATTCTTCAAATGAAGCTATATATCAACAATTATTCTAAAACAAAATGCAATTTTTTAATTTTACGTCAAAAATAAATTTTATACAAAAAAAGAATCATCAAGCTTTTTTATTTATGAGTTTCTTCTTTCACATACACTTATAAAGTTACAACTAAATTAACTTTCACACTGCCGTTAAAGATATCTTGTTTAGTGTGTAAGTCAAAAACTTTCGACAAGATTTTATATTTCTCGCTAGCAGATTTTGACACAGCCTTCTAAAGAAATTTAAGTGTCCTGGGAAACAGTAATTCGGCACCCTAACAGAACCGTAACTAGAAATTTGAGTGCCTATGGTCCGAGGAAAACATCTACGTAATAAAATAATTGAGCAGCAAAAATCGGAGGCATTTAAAAATAAAATAGAAAATGCTAGCCAGCTTCTATAACGTGGGCAACTTCTTTTACATGCATAATTTATGATTTTCTCGCCAGCAGATTTTAACGCAGCCGTCTAAAGAAATTATGCGCCCTGGGCAACAGTAATTCGGCGCCCCAACAGAACCGTAACTAGAAATTTGAGTGCCTATGGACCAAGGACACTGCGTATTGAGAGGTATACGACCTACAAAGACGGGTGATACATGACAAGATATATACACTCCCCATGTTTTTAAGCCCACCTCGTGGCTCGCGTGCTCGCTAGATGGCAGGTCTGTAGCGGCACTGTACAAGAGGGAGGCAATGCACACATCGCTGGATAGGGCGCGCTGCTCTGGATTATGTTCCTCTGTTGCCATGGCCCCCCAGGTCGCCAGATCTCACGCCATGTGATTTTTTCCTGTGGGGTTATATGAAGGACAAAGTTTATGTACCACCAATTCCAACAACACTGCTAGCACTGCAGGAACGCATCACTGCTGCTGTGACGGATATTGACAGAAACATCCTATTGAACGTCTGGATGGAACTGGATTACCGTTGGGATGTGTGCCGGGTGACCAAGGGCTCACACATTGAACATTTGTAGTATGTACCAGAAACTTGGTGAGTGTATGTATCTTTTCATGTATCACCTGTCTTTGTACGTCTTATACTTGTAAATAAAGAGTCCTTTGAAACCAGATGAGCATTTAGGCTAACCCTGTGTTTTACTTTCAACGTATTTAAAATTATAATTAAATAAATTTTTGGTTTAAAATTAAAATAAACAAATACTGCATATTTTTAAGTGCCTATGGGTGAATGGCACCCAAGGGCTATAGCCCAAATAGACCGTTGGATAAGACGGTCTTGGATTTTGAAAATATTATCCGTTGAGTCTAAAATGCTTATATTTTTTCAGGTAATACAGCACGTCACAACACAAAAAGTTCTTCCACGTCCACACAAGTGTCCAGAGGACATTTATCTTTTAATGCTTGCCTGCTGGAAAACCAGACCTCAAGAGAGAATGATCATGAAAAACATCTACGCCGAATTGCAGCTTTTGAGCTCAAGCAGAGACACTGAGTACTTGGAAGTGGTTGACTGACATATGCTTACTGGGCGTCTTTACAGGATGCCTACCATAATCTGCGAAACCTAAATACGTCATTCTGTTTCATCCATTACTGAAGATGCTCTCTTAACGTTTCGCAATTCAAGCGATGGTGTGATCTCACTGAGATATCATTATTTATTTAGGATCTTGTTCCTGTCTTTTTTCTATATGATGAACTGACACTGTTACCTTTCATGGTGTTCCTTTTTATAAAAGGCTGTAGATGTAAGTGGATTCTGCATGCATTTTCCTCAAAAACATGTTTTTGAAGTATTTGAGTGAAATCTTTTGTATAAAAAAATTGCAATTTTTGTTTCTTGAAGATGAAAGATAAAATTTCATCATATATACTGCTAAAACCCCTCATTGTTGAATTCAGACTATCGAAAGAAATATATATTTATTAATAAATAAATGTAACTATAAATTATCATTATAATCATTACCAGAAATATTGAAGTTATAACTGAGAAAAATTGATATTGACTGATTATTTCGTCCAGAGTTGTTATTAAAAATCATTTGTTTATTTTTATTATATGGTTTATGCATGGTATTATTTCGAATTTTTAAGTATTAAACATATCATAAGATCTTATGGGAATTTCCTTTGATCCAGTTTACAGAATGTTAAAATGTTTTAAGGAAATAGATACACCTAAAATTTGTGTTTCATTCCCTAAGAATTACTAAAATAAATAATCTAATCGACCAAACAGACTTTCTCATGAAAACAAATTATCAATAAATTTTTAAAGTACTCTAAAATACAATAGACTATTGTTCATCATAGGGTTAATTATTGTTTTAATAAGCATTAATATTTTTCTTTAATCTATAAGAATTAAATAATATAAATAATCATCCAGTTTATAGCAAATGTTCGTAATCAGATCCCCTAGATTCTTTCTAAATGTGAAATGTAACACTGTAAGAAAAATAAATTGCGCATAAATTATTTAAAATGTTTAGAAATTGCATAATTGAATGAAATAATAATAATTTCAAGGAAAAATTAATTTAATTGAATAAGTGCGTTCTGGACATAACATAGGTAGATCATGTTTTCAATAATAGGCATTACGTTTATGTATAAATATTATTTAAGAGCTTTACTGTTATATGAACGAAATCCTTTTTCCTCAATTTAAAAATTTGTCCTCAAATCAAACTCCACAATATGCAGAAAAAAAAAGGATCGACTCCTGAAGACATTATCTCTTCCCTTCTGTCTGTATTTGGATTTAAAAATTGAAGTAAAATCACAACTATATGCCACAATATATGCCTCTTCTCCCGTTTTAAAACTGATGCCGGAGTCATCTGCACAATTCAAAATAAAAACTAATAATTAAAAAATTGGAGTAAAATCACAACTATATGCCACAATATATGCCGCTTCTCCCTTTTCAAAACTGATGCCGGAGTCATCTCAGCAATTAAAAATAAAAACAAATAATTAAAAAATAAAAATAATTTACTCTATTACATTTTAATAATAAAGGAGAATGTGAGTGTGTGTTTGGATTTCTACTGGACAGACCGCTAGACCTAGAGCAACTAAATTCGGCACAAGGATACTTTTTGAAATTTTAATTAGAATTTTAATTAATTAAAAATTAAACTAAATTTTGGCGTTTTTCCTTACTAACTTCCGGAAATATTACACCAAAAAATTATTTTTACACCATCTGAAAATGAAAAAAATTATCGTTTCAATGGTTTCAATTAAGTTGGCGAACGATTTTTTCTCTAATTTTAATAATTTTTAAAAAATATTTTTAGCTTAATTTACAACAATACTTTTCATTGTTGCAACGCATTTCAAACCGTTTTCATTGTTTAAAGAAATGTTTAATTGCATGTTTCTCTTCCATTGTTGAAAGCTAAAAAAATATCTTAACTGCATTTTACTTTCTTTTTTATATGATAACTTTTTCTATGAAATCTATCAAGATAGTAAATATATAATGGAATAATTCAGTAAACTAAAAGATTATAGTTGCTATGTTTAATTCTTTTTATCAGCGTGTTTTAAGCAATTATCAAGCTGCTGAACGTAAAATGTGCCACGCCAATTTAATGTTGAAATCAAATGCGTATTTTACGTTAATTTAGACAAGGAACAGAACAAGTGCAAGGCTACGAAAAGAACGCGTGTTGAATGTCTATAGCAATTTGAAGTAAAAAGCTACTTTGTAAAAGGAACCATGAGCATAAACTTATACATAAGAGATTCAGTTGAAATTTTAAATCCGGCGATCAAGCTGGTCGCCGAAGGCGGCTAGTATATAATATATGAAGAGTTGCAAGAATATTTCCAGACGAGAACACGAACTAATTGCATACAATTCGCCCCTCTTTAAAACATTTTCTCAATCTTCTTTAATCTAATTTTTATATATTTTACTCCTTATCAGATAGAAAACACTCTTATATATGAAAATTATGTAAGTTGAGAGTTTTGTCCATTTACTTTATAAATTCGATACGTGGTTTCAGGAGGAAGTTTCTAAAACAGTTATATAGTTACTAAACTATACTATATATAACAGTTATATAGTTACTAAACTATACTACTTACTAAACTATATATAGTTACACGCAATTATATGTTTACAAATAAAAGTGTTGGCGTCTGCACTTCTCAAAGCATTTATGTTTCATTTGGAAAATAAACATTGAAGTTCTTGACATATTTTTTTTGTCTGGAGTGGTGTATTTCAACAGTCTTTAACCCTCTGACACCGAGCGAGGCGGTCTAAAAATTTCCCCTTAACAGCGAAGAAGGCCGGTCTGAGGCGGTTGGCTTCTTCTGAGGGGAGGTGAGGTTCTGAGATCGCTTAAGAGATAAACGTCGTAGGGAGGGTCCAGTTATCCTTGCCAACCGCAGCCCATTTCCGCGCGCCTTAAGGGAAGGTTATAGAAAGGGGTTGGGTTGCTAAATGACCACTCAGGTTGAGAGAGTCCAATTCATGTCGATTCCTTCTAAAAGGTCCCGGTTTTAAAGGAGCTAGAAGAAAAAGTCGCCTCGTGTTTAAAGAGTTAATGTCCGTTTAGAAGCAGCAGGCTGTGGGGTGGTGGTGTAAATGACCACTCAGGTTGGAAGAGTCCAATTCATGATGTCGCTTCCTCCCAAAAGGGCCAGGTTTTAAAGGGACTATAAGAAAAATGTCGCCTCGGGATTAAAGAGATATAACGATACCATATATTTTGTCTACTTCATGGGGCTTCGTGTTTGAGAAATCTAACACTCCAACTCTTTTGTATGAAAGATGCATCTTTCATTTGGAAATAGTGTGATGGCGCAGACATAGTTAATTCATGAGGGATCTTTGAGTTCGAGTGAAAACGCAAGTTTTGTCGTCTGACGACATATCGCACTGAAATGAAAATGAACTCTACAACGGACCATTCTTAATCTCATTTAGCCTCTGCTGCTGCAGAAATCTCTGGTTTCCGTCATTGAAAATTATGCTGTATAAATAAAGAAATGTGTAACGATGTGCAATGATTTCAGACAAAAAGAATGCCTTTAAAGAATGGAGTCATTGAAAAACGTAGATAATAATTTTTTTGCTCTTCTATCCATTTTCTGATCAGCTTGGAAAATTTCTAAATTTATAGCAGATATGAAAAAGTAAGAATATTAAACGTTATCCCATAAAAAAAATCACGAGGTTGGTCTTCTAGATAGAAAAGCGAATTTTATTGCCAACTAAAAAGATGAGAAGATCGCAACCAAGTAAAATATGTGAGTGGCATGTATTACTTATTCCATCAAGATCAAAAATTATTTAAATTTAAATTTCTCATTCATATATTTTAAAAGAGAAGATAAAAAGAAAATTATAATTCAGCATTCATTTTTTTAATTCTCTGTCAATTTTGCTTCCTGAAACAAATTCAGTTTTCTGCTACTCAGAATTCACAAAATACTTTGGGCTTGGGATAATATTTGGTATTCACCTCTCATGAATCATTTGTAAATGGCATGCAATTCATTTTTCTTCAAGGGTGAAACTTCTTTAACTTGAGATGTATATAAGCTTGAAGAGTGGGCTGGCATGTCGTCTGATCATGGTTCAATATCACGAAATACGTTCCCAGAAATATTTACATTTATTCAAAATGGGGTTATATCCGACTAGGTTGATGAAGCGATTTTCGGAGAAAAATAAAGCCGCAACTTTTAAGATTCTAAAATAGTCTTTGTTTTTAATATTCAATATTTTATTCCTTGATACTTATTTTAATTAATGTGTTAATATACAGTGTGTCCGTAAAGTCATGGTGCAGTCATGAACGCTTCTTGTGGCGAACAGAAACGAAACGAAAGGTTGAAACTTGCGCTACATTGGACAGTATCCCAAAGAGTGTCTGTAGCGCAACGGTGTGCGCGCGCAGGTGATGACGCAACACCACGCACCGTGCAGAGCCGAATTGACGCCTGTGACGTCAAACATCTACCTTGACATGTTGCAATTGTATACAGTTCCACTATTTCCAGAAGGTGTTATCTTTCAACAGGACGGCGCTCCTCCACACTACGGCAACATTGTTCGTGAGTTTCTGGATACAACATTCCCCCAGCGGTGGATAGGCAGGGGTGCTGTCATGACATGGCCACCACGATCCCCGGACATAACGCCATTAGACTTTTACTTGTGGGGGTTATGTGAAACAACATGTGTATAGTGAACGTATCAACAACATTAATCATTTAAAACAGAGAATCACGGAGGTTATTCACTCTGTTACACCAGACGTCCTTACCCGTGTGTGGGAAGAACTGGACTATCGTTGAGATGTGTGTAGGTCAACAAATGGAGCCCACATCGAATTGCGCTGAACAGGTATGCAAACCTGGAGAGTTTTCCTTTTTATTTGGTGAAGATGTCGCCTGTCTATCTTGTTTCGTTGCTTTCCTGTGACCGGTCAAAAGTGCACCATGACTTTACGGACACACTATATTTTTTAAATGCGTCTTCTGAAAAATGAAAATTCACTAAAATTGGCCCACGAAAAACGTAATATATCCAAAACAATTCACTAAAATTCATTGAAATTCTGTACACATGTGTCAAAAACCTCTGAGGGTGTAATAGACCGCAGATTTTATGATATCTTTATTTAGTCATGTTTTACAGTCACTTTCAGTTTGAAACATAGGATAATTTTGGCGAAAAATCGGCAAAAATCAGATAAATCATTCAATCAGCTTTGAATGTTCATAAAATATTTATTTACTAAAATAAATTATTTTATCTTGCGGTTTATTACATTCTAGATAGTTTTAGAAGCACGCATGCAAAATTAAAATTAAATATGTCGCATATTTCTTCAATTATGCTCTTTTTCTTAACTTTGAAATTTTTATTAAAATTCCTGAAAAAAATATTATTTTCGAAAACTACTGATGATATATTAAATTTTATTTCTGGTGGTGACTATTTAAGCCCATGTTTGCTATTTAGCTCTGTAAGTCTTTTTTGTGCATGTTTTTTTAATTTTTTTCTCCGAACCTAGTCGTGAACCTTTACGAAACAACTCAATACGAGATCCAACTGCATAATATATTTTTATAATAAAGAAAAGTTAACATTCCACGAGAATGGGAAAGAGCCAAATGAAAATATTATTCCAGAAGATATTCTCATAGAAACATAGTAATTCATTTATTTGTTATCCTAATAGTTGAATTCCGAATGTAATTCAATTTTTTTCTTAGAATGAATCGTCGTTCATGTTAAGTTCAAAAGCAGATAGCTCGTATTTATATGTATATTTCCTCAAACAACCATGGAAAAAGTGTTCTTAAGATTTCAAAGATATAATTAAATACAAAAAAGATCGATTCATTTCCTTTAGAAGCTAAGTTTTCTAACCTGATAGCTAAAAGTTCAAAATAATTGGGCGCTCAGAGGGTTAAAACTTGGAAGATTTTTTAACATGAAAATGAAAAGAACACAGATTTCCTTTTTAGTTACAAAATACTGAACATTTCTTCAACCTCATTAATTAATTGCTTATCTTTATTCTCCTAAAAAATAAATACATTATGTGGTGCATAATTCTGAGTCTTATCTTTATTCTCCTAATAAATA
>BGPR01005177.1:44848-54897 GCA_013235015.1 Araneus ventricosus | reverse complement strand
TATGTGGTGCATAATTCTGAGTCTTATCTTTATTCTCCTAATAAATAAATAAATACATTATGTGGTGCATAATTCTGAGTCTTTCTTATTGTTTATGAACTCTGGTATATTCTAAATTTATGCTACTTTATGTTATTATTAAAAGCGTTATTTCAAATTTGAATGCATTTTTATCCACTTTAACCTATAATCTAGTCATTTTAAATAAATGTATGTAAATGTATTATCTGTATATATTGGTGCTATCTTGTATGAGATATATATTTGTGCGATTTATGTAATTAATATAACTTAAAATTTTAAGAATAATTTAAGGAATGCTCTGAATTGGTATTTAAAAAGGATTTTATTTTATCATCTCCGTATGTATTAATGTTTAAAGTTTTAATACAGTTTTGAAAATGAAGACTGCGCATGTATTTTGTTTATTGTGAGAAATAAATGTTTTGTTAATATCTTATCCTTGTCCAATCATCATTTTATTAATTTTTTTTATAGGAATTTTTAAAACTTTCATAAAGATTCTAGATTACAATATTACCAGAAGCATCAAATGCGATTAATTAGGTTGTTAATCCTAAGCGCATCTCTAGAAATATTGATATCTATAATGTTTTACTTTATTTTCTTGCCTTTTAAAACACGAATATTTAAATTACGGCCTCACACACACACACACACACACACATACACTATATGCCCAAAAGTATCCGGACACTTGCAGATTTTCACATTTTTTAGAATTTCTCCAGAATGGTTTAACTGACTGACTTTAAACTTCGGACATGTAAAGAATAGACAATAACTCACATTTTACATTGAAGATTAGGTCCTGAGGGCAATTAGGGGACCGTCTACAAACTGATGAAGACAAAAAAGTTTTTGGCCCACCCCGCTTCACAGAATACTGATAACAATATGAAATTTTCAGAAATAGTAATGTTTAATGTGCCTAATATTTACAGGAATTTTTGTAAACTCAGCTCAAACATTTGGGAAGATATAAAGGTTTTCTTAAAAAATCTAAAATTTTCCCACCTGTTTTTTGCTTATAACATGCACAATTTTCTGTTATAATATACCAAACTTACAGAAAAGATGACAATATGTTAGAGACGCATGTTGTAAAAGTTTGGAAAAGAATTGTTGAATATTACAGAAATTATGAGCATGTTTAGTAAATAATGTTTTACTGCGCATGCGCGAAACATAGTGCAATTTTTCTTTCACAACTTTAAAGCCAGATATATAGGGCAACTTATAGAAAAAAATACAGTTCAATATCATTAGTATTCAGAAAGATATCGGCATTACAACGAGCAGAAATTTAGCTTCTGTCGAAGAGAAGCTAAAAGATGAGGGGTTGTACACAAATTGATATTTTTTTAACTTGTATCTTTAAATAGTTATATTGAATTGTATAGTGGTTAGAATCTGCAGCATATAAATGAACACTTATCAATTACGTGCATAACTTAAATTCCAGCTAATTAGGCACTATAAAGAACAAAAATTTTATTACTTTAATTATATTATTTACATGATTATTAACAAGTTACATATTACAATTTTACGGCCAAACGATATTTTCAAATATATTTATTTTATGGCGAAACGATTTCTTATCTAATTAATTTCCTTTCTTAAATATTTTAATAATTCTACAAATATATTTTTTATTCGTTGCGAATATTAGATGTGTTCATGGGTATGCAACAAATTCTAACCACTATACAATTCAATATAACTATTTAAAGATACAAGTTAAAACAATATCAATTTGTGTACAACCCCTCATCTTTTAGCTCCTCTTCGACAGGTGCTAAAATTCTGCTCGTTGTAACGCCGATATCTTTCTTAATACTAATGATATTGAATTAAATTTTTTTATGTAAGTTGCCCTATATATGTGGCTTTAAAGTTGTGAAAGAAAAATTGCACTATGTTTCGCGCATGCGCAGTAAAACATTATTTACTAAAAATGCTCATAATTCCTGTAATATTCAACAATTCTTTTCCAAAGTTTTACACAAATGCTTCTCTAACATTTTGTCAACTTTTCTGTAAGTTTGGTATATTATAACAGAAAATTGTGCATGTTATAAGCAAAAAACAGGTGGGAAAATTTGAGATTTTTTAAGAAAACCTTTATATCTTCCCAAATATTTGAGCTGAGTTTACAAAAATTCCTGTAAATATTAGGCACATTAAACATTACTATTTCTGAAAATTTCATATTGTTATCAGTATTCTGTGAAGCGGGGTGGGCCAAAAACTTTTTTGTCTTCATCAGTTTGTAGACGGTCCCCTAATTGCCCTCAGGACCTAATCTTCAATGTAAAATGTGAGTTATTGTCTATTCTTTACATGTCCGAAGTTTAAAGTCAGTCAGTTAAACCATTCTGGAGAAATTCTAAAAAATGTGAAAATCTGCAAGTGTCCGGATACTTTTGGGCATATAGTGTATATATATATGTATATATGATATCCCACAGCATGATTGCAGTACTTAAACACTACCGCATAATAACGAGAAATTTCTGGACGAAACATTAATAGTTTCCTTTGCTTTCATCCCGCAATAACTGGTATTTATATTCAACAATATGATTTTTTTGAGAAATAAATAATAAAACGTGCGATTAATACTTGGTTAAATATTGATGATGATAATTGTGAATTATCTATTACTTTATGGAACTATGTGCAGATCAAATGAAAAAATCAAAATCCTAATTTTGTGAATTTTTCTTTGTGAGAGATGGACATTTTTGGAAAATTCCAAAATTCAGCCATAAAACTTAATTTTTCGCTCTAACAAAGCATTTTTGCGGAAAATTTATACGAAAACTGCTACGTTGAAACTCGCCAAAATTCATCAAAGAATTTAAATTCACCCCTTTATACAGCGTGTCCACGTTTAACCTGAACGACCTTTATTTTCGCTAGTCCTAGATGCATACTTCCAATTACAATAATGGTAAAAATTAGATGCAGAGTGAAGATATTAAAAGTTTGAAGCGAAAAAACATTTTAGTGAAAAAATACACATTCTAAATTTGTATACAGCCCCCAGATCCCTACATCCATATTTAGGGAAATCTTGTCCATACAAAAACATTAGAAACACAAAAAGTTCGATATTTGTACCACCAATATTCACGGAGAAATTCGAGTTCAAAGTTTTAACACATAGTGAGGGGACCCTACACAAATGGAGATGGGAGCATATCGCCCTATCAGAAGAACAACAAGATTTTAGACTAGGTATGATCATGACAAAAGTGTTGTTGTTCAAGTCAAAAAAGCAGTATAATATTTGCCTAATTACTGCTATTGAAAAAAAATGTATATTTTATATAATACATAAAAACACAGTACACAAACTCATACAATTTTAATAAAGTAGTTTCAAATAATAACATAATAATAAGTGCTTTCTCGCAGATAAACTCAAAGAAAAACAAAACATAATAGAAATAAACAAAGTGTAACGGATAAATATCATGTTTCTTACTTTCTCATCACATGTGCTTCAAGTGTCTTCCTTGGACTACAATACATAGACGTACACGTGACTGATATTTCTCTTGAACTTTTGTAGCATTTTGTAGCATGATGCATCTGACCGCGGACAAAATGCGATTCTGCAAATCTACTCGGCTCACTGATTCTACTTCGTAGACCTTGCTTTTTAAAAAAAACCAAAGGAAGAAATCTAGAGGATTTAGATCCGGAGATCGAGGAGGCCATTCCATCAAACCTCCATAACCTATGATGTTGTCTTGAAATATACTACGTAGAAGTTTTCGGGAGGAAGCTGCTTTGTGGGCTGGTGCCTCATCATACTGAAACCATATCTTGGTGAGGTCTGCTAACGAAACATGATCATCTAGGAAGTCAGATAAGTCCACGTAACAGATCCACATACTTTTTACCTGTTAACGTGTCATCAAAAAAGAAGGGTCCCACTAACGCTCCCTCCCAGATGCAACACCAAACGTTAACGGACCATCGTACTTGATGCCTGTTGGGTCGTATGACATGCGGATTTTGCAGAGAGCATAAGTGTGTATTCTGCCTATCCACAATACCAGTTCTTTAAAACGTGCACTCATCTGTCCAAAGAATGTCATTCACAAACGACGGATCCGTTTATAGCTTGTTCATAATGAAATTGCAAAAATCGAACCGTTTATCTTTATCTCGAGGCAAAAACTCTTGTACCAACCGCGGTAGATAAGGATGTGCGCCGTGTACATTTAAAACGTTCCATACATGGGATTTTGAGCAGACACACGCTTCGCTTATGCCCCTGACACTAGACTGTCTATACACAAGAGCATATCCCAAAATATCCTCGTCAGAGACATGCAGATTTGAACTTCCGGACCGAGGACGTACTTCCACGCTACCCGTTTCTCGTAAGCGCTTTACAACATTGAAAATCGTATTTGTAGATACACTATATGCCCAAAAGTATCCGGACACTTACAGATTTTCACATTTTTTAGAGTTTCTCCGGAATGGTTCAACTGACTGCCTTTAAACTTCGGACATGTAAAGAATGGACAATAACTCACATTTTACATTGAAGATTAGGTAATGAGAGCAATTAGGAGACCGTCTACAAACTGATGAAGACAAAACCGTTTTTGGCCCACCCCGCTTCATAGAATACTGATAACAAGATGAAACTTTCAGAAATGGTAATGTTTAATGTGCATAATATTTACAGGAATTTTCGTAAATTCAGCACAAATATTTAGGAAGATATAAAGGTTTTCTTAAAAAATCTCAAATTTTAGCACCTGTTCTTTGCTTATAACATGCAGAATTTTCTATTATATTTTACAAAACTTACAGAAAAAATGACAATATGTTAGAGGAGCATTTTATAAAAATGTGGAAAAGATTATTTGAATATTACAGGAATTATGAGCATTTTTAGTAAATAATGTTTTACTGCGCATGCGCGAAACTTAGTGTAATGTTTCTTTCACAACTTTAAAGCCAGATATATAGAACAACTTATATTAAAAAATCAGTTAATATCATTGATATTCAGAAAGATATCGGCATTACAACGAGCAGAATTTTAGCTCCTGTCGAAGAGAAGCTAAAAGATGAGGGGTTGTACACAAATTGATATTTTTTAAAACTTATATCTTTAAATTTTTATATCATTTGGAAATTTAAATTTGGCTATCATTTGGAAATTTAATTGCGTATTGGCTTGCAGCCTCTCGCCCAATCCTATTACACTGTCCATAAAGCAGTATCATTTCTATGTACTGTTCCGTAGTGTACATTTTAACTACAAGTATTGAAGAAATAACTTACATCTGGTGTAAGTCATTTTTATTCTGCAGTAAAGGGCTTACGTTATTGGTTATCAACCAATCGCTATTCAGTCAGAACAAATTTGCATAGGAACCTGCAAATTCCGCAGTATTGCACACTGCTTTTACACATAAGTATCGGAAAGTTAAAAACGTGATTTCGTCTTCAAATGATTGTGGTCTTTGGGTTAAATCAAGTGATCACTCACTGGGTTAATAGTTGGATCGTTAACCCTCTGACTTCCAAAACGGCTAATACGGCCCGTCATGCAAATTGCCAGACAACGGCCCAGCGGCCAAAATGCCGTATGCTTATTTCCTTCCCCTTTTTGAAAAGGGTCGGTAAACGGTGGGGAGCAATCATATCTTTTTAACAAAGGTTGTTTCCCCTCCGAATGTCACTCTTGATTGATGTCTCCAGTAAGTGTTCGAGGGCTGATGCTGAATTTACTTTAAGCTCTCTGCTTACTTACTGTTAAAAATTCTTGCTGTAATGCCTGTTAGTTATCACAAATTATAAACGACCCCTATATAGTCAACAAGGGTTTGGATGTTAGAAACATGACGATAAAAGAATCCCCCTCGACGCAAATGACCACTTGCTAATCAGATTGGGGAGAGAAATGTTTGCCTTCTTTCGTCTCTGACCTCGGCCGATCTGGGTTTTAATGAAACTAGATTTCAAAGCACTGCGGGTTTCAGAGGGTTAATGCGAAGTGAGTTCGACTAATCTGAGTTTTTCTTCAGTTCTCTCAAACTCAATGACCGCCTACTTTCTGTGTTATGGGCCGGCCAAAGTGAGAGGCGGGCGTGGTTTACAACTAACTCCGGGAAACACAACAGCGTGAATTTGTCCAGCCTCGACAGATTTTATTAGGGCTATGATCGTGCGCACTCTGCATATTTTTGGAGGCTTGAGAGGGTACAGCAGCCATAATCTCTCCTGTTAACGAGTTCAGTATCCTCACTTTACTGCAGATATTCATAGATCGTAGACACAAGTTTGATTTCCGAATAATTTTCCAAACAAAATTGCCTTATATTCTGTATTTCATTTTGTGTACCGCCCCTGAAAATATGTAAATGACCACGTGTGAAAGTGGTTTATGTCAGTAAACGCCATTTTTCATATCTCGGTGAATATTGGCCGTACAAATATCGAACTTTTGTGATTGAAATGTTTTTGTATGGACAAGATTTCCTTAAATATGGATGTAGGGACCTGGCGGCTGTATACAAATTTAGATTGAGTATTTTTTTCACTAAAATGTTTTCGCTTCAAACTTTTAATATCTTCTTCACTCTGCATCTAATTTTGACGATTTTTGTAATTGGAAGTATGCATCTAGGACTAGCGAAAATAAAGGTCGTTCAGGTTAAACATGGACACGCTGTATATAGATAGAGATAATTTATTTTGATACTTTGAAAACTAGAGCCAAAATTAAAATTTTCCTGTCAGATTATTGCTCATAACCCTCGAATTAGAAATATTAGGCTACTTTGCTTTCTGAAGGTTCTTGGCCAACAAGTTTAAATAGCCAACTGTAAAGCAAACATTCTTTCGTAACAATTTGTTCTGAAGTCTGGTTGAAGTGAAATTTTGAGAAATAGCGATTTTGCAAACACAGTTAAACTTTTCCGTAGAAAACTGAAACTTGAATTACAAAGGATCTATTTTGAGCTTAGAAATCACTGTTTCCATCAAATCAGTAAACAGAAAGGAGGAGTATAAATTGAAGAGATCATACATAAACATACAGGAATACACGCAAGAGACAAATGCATGGTCCGTAATAAAGCAAATAAAATAGTAAGAAAGAGAAATTCTTCGTCTGAAGAGAATGAATATTCATATTACATAATTAAACATACGTTTCCTTTATGAAAATTCGTGTCCCTGTTATTCTAGCTTTATGTATAGATTTCAAATCACAAGGAAAAGTTATTTTAAACTTTCTCCAACACTATTTCTGTGCATAACGATAAACCACAGCTGCATGCAAGCGTACACAAAGCTTGCCTTAATTTCTTCATCCATCTCATTATCACAATTCAGATTATGATAAGATGAAGATGGATTCAAATTCAAATGCAATGTCTCAACATTCGTCACAATATACAATATGTTACGGCCTTACCGGCCTAACTTAACATAATATTTATTCCGCTCTCTAGAGGTGCTTCCTTTGTGTGTATCTTATGTTTTCAGTGTCTTTATCAGTGTGAATTTGACTGTGATCAGAGAACGTCGTGTGAGGCTCTCTTGAGCCATTGAGTTTGTGTTGGTCACAGAGATTTATGTTTAGTAATAAAACCCAGTTACAGCCCATTGCTCGTCTTTTGAGTTTTGGTTAGAAATGACCACGTCCCCTTCTCACACTCCGTAACATTTTATGGTCCAAGCCGACCCGGAGAGTTCAGTGAAAGCGAAGTTTTTGTTTTCGCGCAGCTGGCATATGTTAGCGTCCGAGTTAAGTGCCGTCAAGAAAACCCCTTACTTACTACGGGAAGAGTTCAGTGCCCCTCAATTCGGGAGATTGCTTACTGATAACGTCGGGAATTCTGTCTGTACCATCTGAGGTAAGAGACTTTTTGAAAATTAAACTATGGCTGGAGATGAATTAAAAAACATTTCAACGAAAAAAAGAGTCTTAAAGTCTCATCTGACAAAATTTAAAGAGAAAACAGATTTTGAAAAAAATGATAAATCAGAAGGTGACTTAATTGTTGATAAATGCAAAAAGTTAAAGAAAAAGTTTGAAGACGTATTTGACGTTATTTACACTGCATGTGATGAAGCAGTAATAGACTCTTTTGTTGAAAAACAAGAGTCAATGTTAGAAAATATTGATGAGATATACTTAACAGTTGTCCTTAAATTCAAAACATCTAGTTGCAGTAATTCAAAAAAAAGAAGTTAGTGACAGTATTAAATTGCCTGAATTATCTTTACCTACGTTTACTGGAAATATTAATGCGTGGATAACTTTCAAGGACTTGTTTAATGCAGCAGTTAACAACAACTCATCGCTCAGTGATTCACAACGTTTAACTTATCTAAAATTATCCTTAAAGCATGAAGCATTCAAAATTATTCAAAGCATTCCAGTCTCGGATAGTAATTAAAAAATTGCCTGGAAAATACCCGGGAAGGTTGAACTGGTCAAGAGACAAATGCATGGTCCATAATGAAGCAAATAAAATAGCAGAAACGAGAAATTCTTCGTCTGAAGAGAATGAATATTCATATTCCATAATTAAACATACGTTTCCTTTATGAAAATTCGTGTCCCTGATATTCTAGCATTATGTATAGTATGCAAACAATCAATAAGAAAAAAATAAAGCAAAATTTTAAAAAAAATTTAAGTTATTTATAAAAGAAAGCAAAATTTAAAACTGGAACAAGAAAATTTTTTTATTTTCATACAATAAAATTAGCAGAATAAAAAACTTTAATTGTAAAAAGAAATGAAGTTAGAAAAATTACGACAATGTTTAAGATGCGCGCCATTGCAGCAGCAAAACAAAAAACAGAGAACAATAGACAGATATACCAATAAAGCCAAAATTAAAAAAAGAAAGTAATACAAGCAATCCTAGAGTTATTTGAAGTAAACGAAAAGCAAACAACAAAACAAGGAATCCATTCTAGTTCACTTTTTCAAGGGCTAAGAACTATTCGAAATGGATTCAAAAGAATATTTAGGGAATTTTAATCTGGCTTGTTTCTTCATGGGGTAAGTTTTTGATTTTACCTTATGAAAGCTTATTAATTAAGCTTGATGGCTAATATTTTGTTGGTCTTATTAGCGTTTTTAATGTTTTTTCCTTTTTCTTTTGATGTATGTTCTTGTGGATTTGCTACCTGGTTTCTCTGTTTTGTCGAGTTCGGGCTATGAGAAGCTCTGTCTTAGCCTAAAATAGGCCTGCTTCTTACAGAAAATTCCCTAAATATTATTTTAAATCCATTTCGAATAGTTCTCAGCCCTTGAAAAAGTGAACTAGAATGGATTCCTTGTTTTGTTGTTTGCTTTTCGTTTACTTCAAATTACTCTAGGGTTGCTTGTATTACTTTCTTTTTTTAATTTTGGCTTTATTGGTATATCTGTCTAGCATTATGTATAGATTCCAAATCACAAGGAAAAGTTATTTTAAACTTTCCCCAACAATATTTCTGGGCATAACGATAAATCACAGCTACATGTAAGCACACACGAAGCTTGCCTTAATTTCTTCATCCATTTTATTATAACAATTCAGATTACGATAAGATGCAGATGGATTCAAATTCAAATACAATGTCTCAACATTCGTCACAATATCCAATAATATCCATAATACTTTAGACAAACTTCCGTAATGTATATTTTTCTGTTCATGCCACACAAATATTTATTTTGCATGATATTTTACTTTTTATTCCGATACTACCATTATTGTTTTAAAAACAAATTCCGAGTGCATCAACTTGAATTTATTTTCTTTCGATGGCGTTGAATTAAAAGATATTCATCTTCTGTAGAACTGATATTTGATTAAAATAATTTATTAACTCTGCGTTTATTTCTGTTTACACTACACAAACAGAAGAAATTGTAGATGTGTCATAGCTCAGTTTTATTTGCGTGCTGATAATTTTCCATGCATTTTTTAAGAATTGTAATCTATACCCACAAGACTCTGCAGCTAGTTTTATTTTTT
>BGPR01005177.1:0-13411 GCA_013235015.1 Araneus ventricosus | reverse complement strand
GCATGATAATAATAAGTATTTATTCACATGTATACTCGCTATCGCATGATAATAATAAGTATTTATTCACATGTATACTCGCTATCGCATGATAATAATAAGTAGTGTCGACCGGGGCTAGTTGGCCATAGGAGCACGTTGGGTCAATCGCGATATTTTTAATACTTTTCAATATTTAACACTGCCATTCCAGACAAGTGTGTATTATCCCGCCTTCCTTCTTCCACATCAGCGTCATTGAAGAAGTAGCGTTCATTAAAGAACCAGCCGGAATGTTCTAATTTGTGCTAAGCTGAGTAAATTTCCTCACTTATGAATAATCGTTTTTCCTTTGCTTATTAATTATAATTTCCATTTTTTCAAATAATATTCAGTAAGATAATTCTTCAGTGTTACTTTAGAGCTTGTTTTCTTATCAAAATGTTTTCAGAATAAATTCCTACACTCATGAGAAACAAAAATGGCGTTATGGAGCTAGTTGGGCCATTTCGCATGGCCCGCGCTGCTACACAGGGTTTTTCAGGATATGCATTATGAAAATATCTCTGAATATTCGGGAGGGAATTGTACCAGATTTATTATGCAAGATACTTGTTATGAAAAACCATGCGGACTCAATTTTTATTATAATTACACAATAATATTTGACGATGACCATAAAAGCTGTATCTCAGTTTCTATTGAATAGAAATGCACAAAATTTGTATACAATACACATAATGTGGATAATAACACAAGTACGTTACTTAAATTAATAAAGTATAATAATATAGAAGAATGTTTTGTGATAGTCGCTCCATGTTAGTAGTGGCTCAACTTACCCCGCAATCGGGGCAGGTTGGACCAAGCGACTTGGTGTGAGTTTGAGGTTTTAAATTAATACTGATAGTTAATATATTCAAATTTTACTAAGGCTAATTATTTCTGAATGTTTACTAATAGTGATAGCTTAAACATTTTTTGAAAATTTCGAATTCCCTTTTCTTAAAAATTCTTAGAAGAAAAACCGGCCCAACTAGCCCCGGTCTACCCTATTTATTCAATTCCTACTATTAGTTCACACTCTCCCTATATCTTGTTCAAATTTTGCAATCGATTTTAAACTAACTTCCCTATGAGCTGGAAACTTGAAACTTTAAACATAGCTCAGAACTAGTTGACAATGCAATATTAATTCGCTTTCTTGTCTGTCTGTTTGTCTGTCATTTCATACTTTGCATGACACATGCGCAGTACGTTTTTCATTATATCTCGAAAACTATTAACATTACAGACTTGGATCTTGAATATATGGATAGCCCATAGGATCATCGAAGCCTCCCATATTTTAGGCATATCTTTCCGCATGCGCAGTACGTTTTTCATTATATCTCGAAAACTATTAACATTATAGACTTGGTTCTTGGGTATATGGACGGCTCTTGAGATCATCGAAGCACCCCGATATTTTAGCCATATCTTTGCGCATACGCAGCACATTTTTTATTATATCTCGAAGGTCTCTGCGTCATGTAACTTAATTTTTCAGGAAAATAACAACTTTTTTATTTATGATCAGGTGAAGAGAAACTGAAATAAACCTGAAATTTGCCACGTGTCTCTGTCATAATCTCAGCAAGATGTTTAAAATCGATTGCAAAATTTCACACACACAAGACTAAAAAGTAGAAAATAATTATTTAAATAAAATAAAAATTTTAATATACCACGTTTTTAAAGCGGACTAAAAAGTATAAAATAATTTCTTCTAGCCCCATACAGATTTAAAACGAAAAACGTGGGGCGCATGCAATGACACTTGATGTTAATATAGTTTTTTCAAATATTAATTCATTAATTTAATTTAATTAATTAATTTTAGTTTTATGTGGGAGAAAAAATTTCTAAAATAAAATTTTTCTTTGTTGATCTAAGTAGGAATTGACTTAATTTTTTTTTATATGATGCATAAAATCGATTGCATCATGCTATCGCATGATGTCATCACAAGATAATAATTTTCTTCATTAAAAAAAAACGTTCATTATTCCTAACTTGAAGATTGTACCCGTCTAAGACGAGCTTTTAGATTGCCAACAATATCTCAGAGCTGATTGTCACAGACTTTTTAACGAAAGTTATAGTAGAAAATCTCATGCGCATTGGCAGAGTGCTGAAGAAATGTTTTAAAAAACATGAGAAACAGAAGTGACGAATCAGTTGACATTAACTTTTGTTTCTCAAAATGTATAAATATTCAATTTCAAAGGAAAAAAAAAAGAAACAAAATTCAAACAATTTCAAAAAGAAAGTTTTTTCAAAAGAAAAAACGGAAGTAAAGATCTCCAAGAAGTGGAAAAATAAATTTATTTTAGTATAACTTCTATTTGATGATCACGGAGTTCCGCTTCGATGAATCAATATAAAATAAAAAAATAAAAGAAACAAACTGAGCTAAAAAAAACCTGTCATATTTCCTACTTCATATTAAATTATCACAGAATCAAAACAGTATCTCGTGTGTAGTGTATGCTAATTTGTAGACAGATCATCTGAATCTCTTTGGCACTTAGCCAAAATCCTGAGAGTTACCGATTTCGGAACGTAATTCTATTATAACTATTATGCTTTTTAAAAGGTTCTACTCTTCCACTTTTGCCACATTTTACCAACCTGCAGATTTTTTACTTTGATTTTATTTGGAATACGCATGAAACAAAATGTATTTTTAGTAATTTTGGTGATCAGTGCCACTAACAACCATGCATGCTAACCGGCATCTGTTTCGGTCCTGCAGCTTCAACTTTTACAGCACCTATAAAACTACCTGTGCCAACGTGCGTCTTGCATGTGAGCTTTGCGCCTACGCTTCGCACCTCTAAAGAAGTATAAAGGCGTGCGTCTTCTACAGTCAGGCGCAAATTCATCAGGACACAGACTTTCGCATGTCTCGTCCTGTGCTCTTTACACTTTTAAGTGTAGTAATGTAAATCTAAGTTCTTTTTCATATATCAAAGTTAAAGTTTGTAACCTAGAAGTGTGGATTTTCTCGAATCCTCTAAAGAAGTATAAAGGCGCTTATAATCGCTTCGCACTTCTAAAGAAGTATAAAGGCGTGCGTCTTCCACAGTCAGGTTCCAATTCATCAGGACACAGATTAGCTGACGACGCACTCCTGCATGTCACATCTCTCCTAGAACAAGCTCGAAGGCAGGAAAAACACGCTGTGTTGATATCTTTAGACATCTCGGGTGCATTTGACAGTCTACAATACCCTTCCATCAGAGATAGATTTTCTTCCCTCCCTCTCTTCTCCAACATTAGCGAAACGCTTCTTGATACATTAAGAAACAGAAAAGTGGCGATGCAAACCAGTGAAGAGCCGGTCCTCTGGGAACAGACTCAGGGATGTCCACAGGGTTCATGTAGCGGGCCAGCATTTTGGACATCGTGGCAGACGAAATCCTATTGGTACAGTGGCCTCAAGGAGTTCATCTACAAGCATTTGCCGATGATTTTGCGTTCATAGTCACAGACAACACCAGAGAAGGGCTCAGAAAGCTCAGCAAATTAGCACTGGACAAGCTTAAGGAGTGGACAGACAAAAATAAACTGCACGTCTCAATGGAAAAATCAAGCTATGTCCTTTTCAGCAAGCTTGTAAGAGGACCAAAGATTAAATGGGGGAACCAATCAATTAACCTTAAAAACCATTTAAAATATCTAGGCGTTACAATAGATCATGAA
This sequence comes from Araneus ventricosus, assembly GCA_013235015.1. Taxonomy (NCBI): domain Eukaryota; kingdom Metazoa; phylum Arthropoda; class Arachnida; order Araneae; family Araneidae; genus Araneus; species Araneus ventricosus. The sequence continues at coordinate 9,685 of BGPR01005177.1, read as the reverse complement.
TTAAGCTGGCTACCACATGTAATAGAGCAGGGCAAAAGAGCCATGGATCAATACTAACATCTCTGCAGAATCGCAGGAAAAACTTGGGACATCAACAAGAACATCAGAAGGCTATTGTATAAAACAGTTATAGAAAGAACACTATGCCAGGGAGCAGCTGCCTGGGAACATACTGTGATATCCCGACTCCAGAAAAAGCTGGACTCCATTCATCGTCTGTTTCTTCTTTATATTACTGTGCATACAGGACAACCCCAACAGCTGCTCTCCAAGTGGTCACTGGTCTTCAGCCCCTCCACCTACAAATCCAACAAGAAGCAACTTATGCCGAGTTGCTCGAGCAAGATCTTCATCCAACTTTTTCACCGTTATATTAAGCACAACAGATTACGAGAGCAAAAGAAGTGGAATTCATATTCACCCCCTAATTTTCTTCTCCACAATCAAATTTCATTTGTAGAAAATCACAGAGACTCAGGAGCCAAGGCTATATATATTGATGGACCTAAAACGAACGAAAAGACTGGTATCGCATATTGCATTCTCGAAAATTAAGTAATAATATCCTCATGGCAAGGTAAACTTGATCACAGCAATTCGGTTTTCCAAGCTGAAATTTTTGCAATTAAAATGGCAAATGAAACAGCTCCTTCCCTTCATAGACCAATCAAAATTTGGACAGACAGTTTGTCAAATTTGATGGCCATACTTAATCCTAAATCCCACCATAGTGTGGTCAGAGAGATTCAAACCCTTTTGCTCTCCCATAAACACATTCACCTGAGATGGCTTAAAGCCCACGTCGGTTATCTAGGCAACGAATGCGCAGACCAATTAGCCAAAGAAGCCATCACAAAAGGCGACCCTTTCCTTCTACCGAAGCCACTTCCCTACCTCAAATCTGAGATTAAGTCACCTGCTTTAAGCATCTGGCAAGACAACTGGGATAACGGTGAAACCGGCCGCAGTACACACGATATAGTGCCTAGGCTCTCAAACAAGCCAGTAGGATGGAATAGAGAAGAGATAATGTTCGTTACAGGACACGGGCCTTACCCTTCAAACCTTCATCGCTTCAATCTTCGAACACATGATAACTGCTCGTGCGGAGAAAAAGGAGATCCAATGCACTATGCCACAAAATGTCGGTTCACCCTCTCCTGGCATTTCCAAACTCCAACAGTGTCACTTAAATTACAATGGTTGAAAAACATTCTCACGAACAACTTATCAAGAACCCGACTTCGACTCCTAATGCGTTTCATATGTGATGAGAACAATCTCATTGTAGAGGATAATAATTGAGCTCTCATCCACCCAGACTGACACACACTTCCGGCTACTTATGACCTTTTCTCCCTCTTCGTATTTTTTTTCTATTTTGTATTGTTTTCTATGTTGTTCTGACCAGTGTATGTTTCTTTTTCATTTTTATTTGTTTTTGTACCTGATACTTGTTTTTGTCCTTTCTTAAAAAATAAAATTCACCTCCATCCATCCAAACCGGTGAGGAGACAAATGTCTCTAAACACGTGGATGCAAGTGGTGTAATATAATGTAAGGTAATGTAAATCGAAGTTCTTTTTCATATATCAAAGTTAAAGTTTGCAACCTAAATTTGTTGATTTTCTCGAATCCTGGACAAGTCAGTCGAACATGCAATAAACATCGAGAGGCACGCCTTCAATAGCCCTCGCACCTTAGTTGAGAACGGATTTAGGATATAACCCTCCACAATATACACCTTTATTTCGTTAAAAAAAACTGTTATTTTTCAACTGTTACTTATATTGAATGAAATAATTAAAAAACCGCTCGAGTTAAATTGACAAGGTTTATCTTCATGAATATACGAATAATGATTATAATAATAATTCTGAAAATTGACAGAAAAAAATTGATATTTTTGAAAAACCAGGTGATTTGATTAAAGTTGATTTTGAAATAAAAGTTAGAGGAAAACATTTAGAATCCTTATTTGTGTGTGTGTTTTCTGGTACGTGCAAAAACCATAGGCAAACTAATAAAACGTTTGGAACCGAAAACTGTCGAAAATGTATCAAAATGTTAAATTTTTCTCCCAAAATATGAAAGTTTTATCTTGTTTTATGCATACCGTTTGCAGGTTTTTCAGCAAATCCGCTTCACAATTTATACACTATTATAGGAAAGGTACTGCATAAGAAATTTACGATAACATTTCTAAAAACGTAGCCACAAAATTTCATTATGCTTCCTTAAGTTCTTTAAAATAGAATTGGGTGTTTGCCTTAGCTTTTACGTAAAATTCAAAGTTCAAACGGAACGAGAAAAAATTTTCAAAAATCGAAACGCGTCATTATTTTTTTGTCTCAGTGCATCTCTAAGACGTTACTTTCGAATTTCTTGGTGTGTGAAGTTTTTATGCATATGTTCAAATGTTATATTCGCTGTTGCATTAAATTCTAAAACTGTTTCTGCTACATGTTCTACATAAAAATTTTACTTAGTTTTTTTATTCTTTCCTTCGCAATAGAAAGAAGACTATAATCTTATTATCCTTTTTAAATATTTTTAAGATATACTGTCATGCAAGATGATAATTTAAAAAGGAACTGTATGGTTTTCGGGCACGTGATATCTTCTTGGTACCTGCTTTTCTTCTATTATGTATTAATAATGTAGAGAGGCATATTGTTCTTGATATAATGATAGTAGAGTGCACAAATTACGTGGGAGAAATGAGTAAATTTTTTATTTTCTCATATTTTAGAAACACAAACTTACATATTTATTTATAACTAACGCTTGTCTACCCAAATGGTGTAATGGTTCGACGGAGAATAAAATCTTAAATATGCTGAAATCTGTAATAATAAAGAAGGTGTTAATAACAGTCTGATATGCGGATAATGAATATTACTAGAAAATATTTACTCTGTTGGCATAAAATTCTTCTCAGCATTAAATCTTGGATTCGTTTTGGTGCTGCTCGTTTGAGCGTGAATTACATGGTTTTCACCTCTCTATCATAGAGATACATTTCTATTATTATTATATATAATATTATTTAATAAATAATAATTATACGTTCAGGATGGAAGATAACCGTCAAAAATTACATTTAGCCCCGCCCTGCCGAAACATCCGGGGAATCTGAAGGATAGCAGTCACAACGTTAATCGGAACCTGAGGGTGGAGTCCTATAACAGTCATCACCGAACATAGCCCAACCCCTCCCATAGAAGGTACGTTTCGTCATTAAAGTGAGGGTAATTTGACCCCACACCATTATTATGTTCATCAGGGAAGCGAGAACCCACTTACCTATCCGGTGGCTAATCATCCACGTACTCGTGATTGACACCCGGTGAGGGATGATGGGATATAATATGAGTGAAATGGAGGAAATCGAATATAATTCCTATTTGAAGGCCAAATTCAGTGAAGTAGATTTGTCTGAATTTTAATATTTGCAGATATTTCTTCAAAAAATATTAATAATGCAGATATATTAATGTAAATATTTCTAAGCATTCAATTAGATCCAAATACGAAAAGCACTCTTTATGTTGCACAGATTCAATCCAAAAAAAATAATGATTTTCGAAACTGTAGCTTTTTTATCCTTGGTAAAAAGTTAAAGAGAAACTACTCATACCAAATCAATACCGAGAAGGAAAAAAGCTTGAAAAGTCGCTCCAACTTAGCACTTCAAAAGAGGAATTTTCTCAATCACTTTCTTGTTTCCTTCGGGACACTTATTTCCATAAGAGCAGAATGGTATCAAAACGCTGAAGACTAAACCGGTATAAACCCTTGCTTATATACATTAGTTTGATGCAGAACTAAATTAATTTGAAATTATGCCAATCGAAAACTCTGCAGAAAGCTTAGGTAATAACTAAATGCATATTGGTTCGTGAGGGTAAAGTAATTTTCAACTGCATAAAGTTTTGCATCGAGAGAAAAACTTTAAGTTTTCTCTCCAGAAAAGCTTTTTAGAGAGAAAACTTTTAAAACTAAGTGTTTCTCTCAATGCAAAACTTAGCGAGAAAAATCATATAAATGTAAAATTTTTGCAATGATATATATTCATATTTGGAAGACATCTTAGATTTTATTCAGGATAATTCATTTTCTTATAACTTACAAGATATATTTTCATCAAATTTGTTAAAATCTGAGAAATCCATAGCAATCAAAGAGATGTTCATTATTAGTTTCTCGCCCTTCTTTCAAGTGTCATCAGTTTCTTACTTTCTTAATATTTAAATGACGAATGAATTCAAAACATAAATCTATCAATTCTTTATATCGTCGTGTTTTCTAAACTATAATCTCAAACCACTTATATAATTTACATCAAAATTTGAAATAAAATGATAATTTTATTTTTAAAATTATAATGCATACAAACTGAAATTTCCCAATTTCCAATACATATCGAAACATAAAAACTGTTACGCCTTTATGTCTGCAATACGAATTCTTATTCTTAAAGCTTTCCGTTTGTAATGCTTTCTTAGCTCATTTTTGAGAGATACATAAAGTACTTGCAAGATATAATCCCCCGTCAATAGAGCACCAGACGTAGCTGACAAGATTTTAATATTCTCATACTTGTTTATAATTTTCTTTCATTTTTAACATTCTATTCCCTAAAAGCAAATGCCAAAACAAAATATCTTCAAAAGATAATGTATTTATTTCATTAATATAAAATGAACTACTTAGGGAAAAATAACAGATTAAAAAGGAATTTTTAAATAGCATTGAATTTTTATTTATTATCCATGCATTTACGTACGGAACTATTTATAACTGGAATTTAATACTCCTGAAAAATTAAATGGATCGCCTATTTTCTTTGCTTTTTCTTAATCTTTTAAGATACCTATTAATACAACTATACAAATTCCAAAGTTTATTTTGGAGATGTGTTTATTGATTTCTAAGTTTTGCAATTCCATTTGTATTTCCGGACACAGGTCTCTTAATGAAATGAAATTACTTTATTTGGAATACAAAATGTTATGCATTACATGCACTGAATCTACTGAATTAGTAAAAACCGAAAAAAAAGAAAACAGATTAGAAAACAAACTTCAACGAAGAGAATTCCATGAAGTAAAATTACTTTATTTGGAATACAAAATGTTATGTATTAGATGCACCGAATCTACTGAATTAGTAAAAGAAAAGAAAACAAATTAGAAAACAAACTTCAACGAAGAGAATTCCATGAAGTTTTTAATTCCTGCCGTGAAATATCTTACAATCTCTCACTCACCATTCTTTTCTTCACAATACATCTTACTTATCTCAAGGTAGAAGATTATTTCCTTTTATTTACGATTGAGAAACGTGACTGGAAGAAAAATTCTTAAGACTTATTTCTTTAAAACTCGTACTACGGCAAATACTCTAGCTGTTCTTTGTTTACTATTTCATAAAGCATTTTATACTCAGCATTGTAGTTTTTTTGCATTCTTTTGAATGCACAAAATTCTTCTTATTAAGCATAGTAACGTTTGTTCTATTTTTTAATTTTTTTGGCATCACTTAATTAAATCTGATTATAAAACTGGTTTAACAGCCCATCCTCAATCAAATGTTTAACGCAATTTCACCAGGAAATCAATATTATCACTTGCATCGCAATATTCCACCAACTAATGGATCTTTCCTTTAAATAAATATCCGAAAGACAATTTTAACTAATTACAGACTTAGAAATAAATGATCAAGTAACATAAACAGTGTTTCCACTCTACTTTTAAATCTAAAAATATGCACCTTCTTAGCACTTTATAAGGACTTAAATAAAATATTATAAAAGCCGTATTTCACAATTTAATACATGACTCTCAACCAAGTGAGATGCTTTTACAATTCAGTTAAACTCATAAGAACAATCCTATGTAAGAATTCAATATTTAAGTCTATTTTTTAAAATTATACCAAAAATGCCGTATAAAAATCTTCAAAATAAGCCCAGTCCTATTTTTAAAAATGTCAACTGTTAAAATATGGCCATGCATATGCACGTATGTCAGAAATATATACGCATATTAACAAACTATAAAATAGGCACAGCAGGGGAAAAAATTAAACTTATTCCTGTCTTCAAAGTTCAAAAAGTTGCTCATATATATAGTAAAAAATCTTGACTTATTATCATATTACAACTTATTACATCCTAACAATTTTTTTCAAAAATTTCATACTTTAAACCAATAAATTATAAAGAAGTTTCATTACTATTTAAAATGTTCGAAGATTTTCTTTATAAATAAGTTCTTTCTAGGGACTACTGACGAAAAATAAGAACTTCTAAGGGCTTTTAGAAATAAATGGCAGGTTAAAATAAGCACTTATAAGCACTTTCCAAGGCCCGTGGGAGCTCTGATAAAGTACTATCAATGCAAGAGGTGTCCACGAAACTATCTATTCTCCTGCTCTTCAGCTTTTAATACCGACATCTATAGAGATAAAACTAATAAACGAAAGTTGAATATATTCTATTCTTAGAAACCGTTTGCAAAAATTATCTTTTCATCCTAAATCCAATCTCTTCTACTACTTTGTATCGACATTTTTTCGTAAGTGGTAAACTTCACGAGAATAAAGCGCTAAATCTTAATTTGCTGCTTGAATAGAATTACGTTTTTTCATTGGAACAGCGCATAGACACTTTACTACGTTAGATACCCCTTCATGACCATAACAGTCGGCGTTCGGAAGTTAAAAGTTTGAGAATGGTATGCTAATCTCATATTTTTTTATGTAATGACATTATTTACATGAAAAAACCGAATTGTAACAAAATAGTAACATTTTTTTAAATTTTGACTGATATTTTAACACACACACAATGTATGTTTTAAGTAAAAATACCGTCAATATATTGAAACCAGCCGTCAATTAATCAGAAGGTAAATGGAGTAGTTTTACGCTACTACTAAAACTACTTTGCGCATAAAAGAAAAATTGTTTAATTGAAACTGAATGTTATTGAGAGTATCACCAGAGGCAAAAAAGCAGTTCAAAAATTTCATTTATACTGTATACCATTCAAAACTACTTATGTACATGCAATTTCCTGAATGTTATATAAACATGCTTCAGCAAATGAAATCTGTCTGTTAATTTTTAAAGGAATGCACTTTTCAATTCACAGAAATAATTGGTTTTTGAACGAATGAAAAAATTTAACTGAGGTCGCAATAATTATTATTTTAAATTTCTGGTGCTGAAAACTTTTTCAAAATTTGAAAAAATCTTAATCCTGAATATTTTTATATTTCTTCGAATTCTACCCCGGGACATAATTACTTTTCAAATAACTAATAATGATTTTAAAAGTTAGGGAAGGAATTCTGTTGTAATCTTCTGAGAGTAATTTTAAACTTCTTAACAGACTGAAGAACATTTTTAAGTTTCATTTGGAACGATGGTAAAATCAACTCTACCCTGCGCATTTTTTTAAAGAAACAATTTTATAATTATATAAAACTGAGTGTTAGGAAAACGGGAGAAACCATTATAAAAATAATTTTGAAAATAAAATATTTTTAGATTTAATTAACTTCTTAAATTCAAGAATAAAGAAAGGTGATTAAACTTTCTCTATTAGCATAAAACAAAAAATAATCAAACAATAATTTCTCTTATTTTCTTAAAATCTTTTATAAAAGAAAAAAGTCAACGGATTTACCGCGTACTTTGTAATGCTTTAGAATGATTTCATACTTCTTTTGAAACTATTTTATATAATTAAAAGAGCAGTTACAACAATAAGAAATATTAACTTTGTCCAATAAGGTTATATCTTTAACAATAAGAATAATACTTATAAGAAGAATATTATTTTCTACTTTAAAACATAGTTATATCATTATTTTCTGAAAATTTACGAATTGAAATACTCCTTTGAAAATAAGACAAAGAGTTTTAACCAAAAAAATTTGTTCAAAATTAAAAACCATTAAAAATTTCTGAATTCTTCAAATATGCAAATTTGAAGAGAATAAAAGCAATGTACGTCTTAAATCCCTTTTCCATATAAAGTAGAAAGAATTTAAAACCTTATTTTACACATTTAAAAACAGAAATTCATTAAATATTATAAGAAATGGCTGATTTTGAAAGTTTATATTCTGATAAACGTTTCAGTTTTCTGTAAAAGCTGACTGATTAAATATTTTATCTTATTAGAATTATATAAATCATTTTATTCATTTTAATCTGTTACTAAGCAAATGCAACAAAACTTCATGTCGTGATACTAATATGAATGACTAAGTTCTTAAATATCAAAGTGAAATATTTTATTTCACTCCATAAGTGAAGTTTTGAGAAATAGAAAATCTTTTCAAATTATTTTTAACTCTGCGTATATACTTCTGTCTAATGAATAATAAAGTACAATATTTGCATTTCAGTAGAATATTTTATCAAATTGAATTTTTAGTTATGTCATTTTATTCGAGACAAACATTTTTAACAGTATGCCTCCTACAAAAGATCTCAATGCAGATTCTTTATAGTAAATTAAATTAAAGTTAAGAGTATGGCTATATTGTTATAAAAATATACTCTATGGATGTTTTCCTACATCACTTATAGGAAAACCGTACTAATTTCCTTAATGTTCATAAAAATGTTCATTTAAACTTGCTAACCATCGATTTGAATAACAAATGCAGATGTATCAAATTCTTTACATTATTCCAGATGTCCATTTAAGTCAGTAATAATCAACTAAACGGAAAGTTTAGAATGGGTATTATGTACTTATGATACTATTCGGTTGTACTAATAAACGTTTAACCCTGTAATGACAGTTCGGGCGATCAGATGCTTATCATTGAATGGCGCGGAAAAGAGTGTCTCTACAAAAGAGTTAAATTTCTAATGTATAGGAAAAAAGAGAAGCGCACTTTCAAGTTCAAATCTTTCTGTTGATTCTTTTACTCATCAACATATTCCATTCAAAATGAATGCGTAGCAGCTTTCTATTAGGGATGGCGGTTATTTCGAAAATAACCGGTTTTCGGTTCTTCAGGGTTTTTTTCACTTCCGGTTTAACCTGGCGGTTATAACCGCTCAAAATAACCGGTTTTTGAAATAACCGGTTGTCTGTTATTCAGGGGTTTTTTCACTTCCGGTTTAACCTGGCGGTTATAACCGCTCAAAATAACCGGTTTTTGAAATAACCGGTTTTCAATTTTTTTAATGAAAAAACCAAACGTCATCTGTAGACAAAGTTTTTATTAGTATGGTTTTTGCCTGAAATCAATCCTTTGGCCAATATTTATCTATTCATAAAGACACTTTCAGTAATCCACCAATCAACAGTCGCCTCGAGGAATCGGTTGTCGGTGATTGGTCCAATCAGATGAAATTCAAAACTTCATAACTTGGTAAATTTTAGACTAATAGAACCTGAAAACGGGCCTATCTTCCTCTCCGGATATTTTACCCGGTTATTGAATTTTAAAAGAAATAACCGCCAATATGCCAATATTAACCAATTATATAAATATATATATAATAATATATAAATAATAATATTATAAATATATTATATATATATATATATATTATATATTTATTATTATTATTATTATATATATTATTTTATTTATTTAATAGGCCAATATTTATCTATTCATAAAGACACTTTCAGTAATCCACCAAT